>JBCEWC010000004.1:79309-131366 GCA_038996855.1 Solanum aculeatissimum | reverse complement strand
TTTAAAATAAATCAAATCAGACAGACTCTAAGTTCGATGCGATGACAATATGTATAAGAGTTTTACACCGTTAAATAAAACTAAACTACAAATGATAAACCTAGAAAATAGGGTGAAAACATGTACTCATAACTATCACAATTGTGTGTAGGTACGTACTTTGAAAATTAAGATTATAAATTTTAAATATCGAGTAATAATTCAGTAATATAAAGCTTCAAAAGTTAGTCAAATTAAATTACGCTAAACAGAAAATATCACATTAAAATAGAAAAAATATTATATAACAATCCAACTCATATAAAAATACAAAACTCAAATAAAATAACCACAATTCCCTTTTTTAAAATAACAATTGGCAAAGAAAAATGTAAAAATACTTTATAAAATTTGAATTTTAAATTTGCTTCTAAATGAAATTTTATTTTTAATATACTGAATATTGTTAAAAGGCTTCCTTAAGATCTACTTTTAAAAAAAAAATTAATTCCACATAAATTGGAGTAATAATTATGGGCACATGCATTTCAATAATCATATTTTACCAATATCAATGTTAAGAGAAAAAAAATTATTTTCTTTTAATTAAGAAACAAGTTGGTATATATTTTTTCCACTCATTTTCTTATTGGTCTATATAATCCTGGAGCATAAGTTTAATTAAATATTTGTTTTTATTATTCAGTTTAAAAAAAATAAAAAAATATTATTTATATTTGTTTATCCTTATTATCAATGCTATTTCCAATGCATTTAGACATTACAATATGATTTATGATAATTATGAGTAATATAATAAAATTAATTTTTTAAAAAAGGAACATGTATAGATGTCAAGTCAAACAAGGAAAAATAAACATGTCATCAGAGGGAGTAATTCGTCCCAATTTATATGACACCTTTTTCTTTTTAATTCGTTTAAAAAAGAATCTCATTTTACTTAAATTTGAAACAATTTTAAGTAAAAATACCCTTAATAAAATGATTATCAACCACTCAAATATCCACAAATGATTTTGGACTATCAATTTCAAAAGTCTTTTTTTTTAAAATATCGTGTCAAATCAAACGATATTTAGGACGGAGGGAGTATAAAATTTCACATGTCTTTTAGTAAAAAAAAATAGAAGTTTCTTTGGACGGTGGCTAAATGCACCTTGATCTAAGAGAAATACATATAAATAATTTTAAGAAATATAAATATATAAGTTTTACATTTTTTTTCTGAATATTTTTGCTTTGGATTTCACAATTCAGTAATTCTACCAATAACAAACGTTTTCTTACATTATATTAATGAAAAATAATATTTTTTATACATAGTTTTTACGTTAACTTCTTGAATTTGACGTTGAAAACGACATTTAAGGATCTAGTACTTGATCTGTCATAGGTTAAGTGATATATTTTAATAGAACACAATAATAATAATAATATATATTCAATATAGTCTCATACGTACGCGTGAAATCTGAAGATAATAGTGTCTATGTAGTTTTACCCCGATGATCCAGCTAAGAGCCATGGTGGATCCCATAGGGAATAGGTTGGCTATCCTATCCCAGTCGTTGATTCTATTTTCAGAAAAACAAACAATACGAAGAGGTAAAAATGGGGGTTTTGATACTAACTAAGGTAATTAACTAAGATGGTGATACGAAACCTAACAAATTAGGGTTAAGGTAGTATGAGAAGAGACTAGGGTTGCTGTTCTCATGACATATAACTCAGTAAACATTTAACATTGGTGATATTGTTCATTGTGTTGCATGCAAAACCTAGCAAGTTATCAAGTTTAATTACCTTCTGGTCTTTCCTAGAAGTATTTCATTCTTCACCTTTCGATCTCAGAATGCATGTGTATTGACCCTTGCTATTGATTTCGGGTTTACTCTCCCCTCCCAAGCTCAAGTAATGTAGACGAAAACGAACCCTAAATCTAAGTATACTATCCCCTTCCAGGCTCAAGCAATCAAACATAAAGTTGATTTCACCTAAGTTCCGTTATGATTATCTTTTCATAATCAGTACTTTCCTCTCAGACAAGCACCAAATTAATACGAGTGAGTTCTCAATGTGTGCACTCATCAAGGAATACTTTTAGACAAAGGTAAACATAATACATGCGATACAAATCCCAATAAAGTTTGAAGTTTGCCTACTTTGTTAAAGTGTCATCGTTCCCACAACCCTAGTTGTGGGTTTAACTATTCGAACTTGCAAGAAATGAAACGAGAATTATGATAATTCAGGTTTAAATAACTTAAACGGAAGAAATAATCAAGTCTTAAATCACACAAACAAATGATAGATGAAAACTAGATTAAACCTTCAAACGATAATCAAACTCACAACTAGATTTTGTTAAAACATGATATATATATATATATATATATATATATATATATATGGTACGCAAAACCTAATTCTAAATAGCCTAAGAAAACTTGAAACCCTAGATGACTTAACCTTTCACGACACTAACCACGATCCATGGTCAGTTTCACGCCCAACTTAGCCCCTTCATGGCGTGTCTCATAGCCCTGAATGATGTCTAGGTAGTGCACTTCACGAGGTACCTTCACGGCTCGCGAAGAGTACCACGATCCGTGAGAGAAGCCACACAAAGATGACACATGGCCCGAAAATTCCTTGCCCTATAGGGTTTCTCAAGACACATCCAAATTCAAGTACACTTGTTTGTTTGGTGACAGGTTAGTACGCTGAATGAAGAGTGGTTAGTTGAAAATTTTTCATCGAAAAATTATATATATAGTGTGGAGTCAAATGTGGTAACTTCCTATAATATGGCTTGTGGCGGTGGCGGCTTTGCTATTAGCTATCCACTCGCGACGGAGCTCGTTAAGATTTTAGACGGTTGCATTAATCAATATCATTACGTGTACGGTTTGGATTCGATGATTTCTAATTGTATGGCTGAGATTGGCGTTCCTCTTACAAAAGAACTAGGGTTCCACCAGGTACATATATATATATATATTTCACAAATTTTGAAAATTATTTACGTTGAATTTTTTCGCATTTATAAATGAGTTATACTTAAAAAAAATTCTCTTTTTTTAAAAAGATAGATATACAAGGGAGCCCGCGAGGGCTATTAGCTGCCCATCCCGTGGTGCCACTTGTCTCACTTCATCATCTAGATGTGTACGTGGTCCAATCATAAATTCCATCAATGACTCAGTTTGACTCGGCAAAGAAATTCATTGAGGCTTACAAAAATGACCCGAGTCGAATAATGCAACACACTTTGTGCTATGATTTAAATAGAAATTGGCCATTATCAGTATCATGGGGCTATTCAGTGCAATTATATCCATGGTTAATGAATGCAAGAGAATTGGGGTTACCAATGCAAACGTTCAAGACATGGATCGGATCCGAAGAACCGTTTATGTTTGATATTCGGCCCAATTATGTAGATCCATGTAAGAGGCCCATTGAGTACTATTTGGATCAAGTTGTTGGGCTTCAAAATGGTGAAACGTGTACAAGTTATAGCACTTTATTGGTGATGATGATTCTAATAAGCAATGTGAGAACCAAAAATACAAACCAGCATTAGCCATTCGTATGGTTAATGTCACCGCTCCAATTTTATCTCCCCTAGTATGGAAACAGCTAAAATTTTCGCTCTCTCTATTTCATTTTATGTAAATTTGTTCGATCGAATGCAAAGTTTCTAACAAAGAAATTAAAGTTCTTTTTCTTTTCTGAAAATTTGTATGGTTTTAACTTACTAAGATATTTATATCACGAGGGGTCAATTTCATAGATGGTCAACTCTTAGTTATTTTTTGTCACAAAAATGTTATTTAACTTTAGCTAAGTATCACGATAGTCAATAAACTATTTTTTGTTGAGTGACTATACATGAAACTATCACTTGCTAAGATATTTGTATCACGAGAGGTCAATTTCATAGATGGTCGACTCTTAATTCTTACTTTATCTTCATAAAGTAAGTTATTTTTTGTCACGGAGAAGTTATTTAACTTTAGCTAAGTATCAAGATAGCCAATAAATTATATTATGTTGAGTGACCATCCATAAAATAAAACACGTGTCATTCTTTTCTCATGCCACGTCGACATTGTTGCGAGGTAATTAATGTTATTGGAGATGTGCTAAATATCAAAATTAGAAGTTATAATCAGTGTCAACTAGTAACGGCGCCGTTTCATGACAAGTATGGAGAATTTGCTTATTTTCAAAGACTAGTTTGATGTATTAATTAATTTTGGCCAAGAAAATTTTATTTTTTTTCCCTCTCAATTATTTCGATTTCCTTTGTAAGTGAGTCGTTGGAAAAAAAATATATAGTATGAAAAATTATTATTGTTTCATATTAAAAAATTATTATTTTAAAAAAAATACTTTCTAACAAAAGTAATTACTTTTCTAAGATTAATATATATATAACCATTTGTGTTTTAATATCTTTCCCTAATATTTTGGCATAAAGTTGTCATGACCTCAATATTTGTCTCATACATTTTGTCCCCATATACAACTTTCCTTTGATTATATCACTCATTACGAAAGGTTGTATACAGGTTGCGCAGAATAGATCCATATATATATATATATATATATATTAAAAATTTAATTCATTAAATTCTTTTTTCAATTTAATTTATTCATATGTTCAATTTAATTTCTTTATAAATTTTATCTCTATACAAGTAGAAGTATCACTATTATTTCCTTCTACACTTGTAAGTTTTTCCAACAATGGCTTCTTCCCTATCTAAACAACTTCATTTTCTATTGATACCTTTAATGTCTCAAAGCCATATAATACCATTAGTAGACTTTGCAAAATTACTAGCCCTTCATGGTGTCAAAGTCTCAATTATCACAACACCTCTCAATGCCAAAAGGTACAAATCAATAGTCACATATGCTTTAAAATTGAATCTAAAAATCCAACTAATTCCTCTTCATTTCCCAAGCCAAGAAGTTGGATTGCCTAAAGGATGTGAAAATTTGGACACACTCAATTCACTAGAAATGTTTAAAGATTTCCTTTTGGCTAGTGAAATGATGCAAGAACCACTAGAGAAATTGATTCAAGATTTGGAACCAAAGCCAAGTTGTATCATTTCTACTAGTTCACTTATTTGGACTCAACATGTTGCCAATAAGTTCAAGATTCCAAGGTATATATTCCAAACTATTTCTTGTTTCACTCTTTATTGTTCTCACATACTAAATCAAACAAAAATACAAGATACCCTTGTGTTGGATGAGGATTCATTCTTGGTTCCTAG
Source organism: Solanum aculeatissimum (assembly GCA_038996855.1). Taxonomy (NCBI): domain Eukaryota; kingdom Viridiplantae; phylum Streptophyta; class Magnoliopsida; order Solanales; family Solanaceae; genus Solanum; species Solanum aculeatissimum. The sequence goes on along the minus strand of JBCEWC010000004.1, from coordinate 126,072 downwards.
CATTCCACACAAGATTGAGTTCACAAAAGGTCAAACATTGGATGGCATTATAACAAAGCAATCTCAACATATGCAAAGTATTATAGACAAAATTAAACAATCCCAAGATTTGGCAAGAGGTACTTTGATCAATACTTTTGAGGAGTTGGAATCTTGGTATATTGATTCATACAAGAAAGTTGTGAACAAACTTTTTTGTGTTGGTCCATTATCATTGTGTAACAAAGAAATGGATGAAATGGTTGATAGAGGCAACAAGGCTTCAATTGATGAGCATATTTGTATGAAGTGGCTTGATTCTATGAAGCCAAAATCAGTCATTTATGCTTGTTTTGGTAGCCTTAGTCAAATTTCATTCTTGCAAATGAAGGAAATTGGATTAGGGTTAGAGTCATCAAATGTGCCTTTCATTTGGATAATAAGAGGGCTAAATTTTACATTAGAAGTTGAAAAGTGGCTAAAAGATGAAAATTTTGAAGAGAAGGTTAAAGGAAGAGGGATGATTATCCAAGGGTGGGCCCCACAAGTTTTAATTTTATCTCATCCATCCGTCGGAGGGTTTCTGACGCACTGTGGATGGAATTCAACTTTAGAAGGTATTTCATATGGTGTACCGATGATTACTTTTCCTATGTTTGCTGAGCAATTTTACAATGAAAAATTCATCGTAAATATTCTGAAGACCGGAGTTCGAGTGGGAGTTGAAGTAAGTATGACCTCTTGGAATGAAGACAAGAATGGGGTGTTAGTTAACAAGAATCAAATAAAAAAAGCAATAGATAAACTAATGGATAGTGGATTAGAGAGTGAAGAAATAAGAAAAAGAGCAAAGGAGTTGGCACATATTTCAAAAAAGGCAATACAAGAAGAAGGTTCTTCATACTTGAATATCAAATTATTGATTGAAGATGTCATAGAGCTACTTAAGGATAAGGAAAGGGAGGCCAATAATGTGGCTAGAAGAATGAAAAGTTTGGCTATTTTTGCATCTTGAAAAGGGTTGTTTTTGTAATGACAAAAAAGGGTAATAAAAAAATAAGTGATAATTTTTTTTTTAGTCTATTTTGAAAAAAGAATGATATTTTGTAATTTTGATATGAATTTATTATATTTAGAATCAATTTCAACTTTATCTTGGATGTAAAAAAAACGATTCCTATAGTTCATTACATTTGATCATACCAATTTATTTTGATATAATATTGATTCAACATTTTAAAATTTTTAAAATAAAAAATATCCAATCAATATTTTTTAAAATTGTACCAAATTGATCGATAAACATCTTTATCGATTGAAACGTGAGTAACTTTGATGTTTAAATATTATGTGGTTGTTATATGCAAAAAATATTAACAAAATCATTATTTTATTCATTTTTTAATGTTATTATAAAAAGATAAATGGTCGACAATTTTGAAAATAATATCTTTGGACTTTCTTTATTACAAGACAAACATGTCAAATACTCTTTTTGGACGCCCTCTTTTTTAGTTGGAAATTTCATGAAAAACAAGCATGTTTTTAGTACTTGCGGTAAGATTTACGTTTATTCTATTTTTTTAGATTTTATTTATGAGGTTACACTAGATATATCAGTGAAATATTTAGCCCTTTGATTATCCACCATAAGGCATGCATATTTATTATAATAGAATAACTGTCAAATATATTCCTAAATTTTGTGATTTATAACTGATATACCCATTGTTAAAAATTGGCATATTTAATAGAAAATATAGGTAAATATAATATATCTAAAATAATATTTGTAATAAATCTTAAAATCTAATCAACCCCAACAATGCAACTAGGACATAAAGAAGTAAAGAATATTTTTTTTATACAATTATAATTTTGGTAGTTCATACATCTCATATTATTTGTCAATAATGTTCTTTGGGCAGACAAATTAGAAACTATGTATAATCTAAAAAAAAATTAAATAAATTTTATTAAATGCTCCCAACAAGAAACTACATTGGTCCATGTGAGACCTATTATATAGTAACAGTGGCGGAATCAGCATTTTCGTCAAGGATATTCATATTTTTAGAACATGTGTGGGTGATTTTTGTATCAATGATGTAAAACAATTGATATATATATATATATATACATATATCAAAATATCTATATTTAACCTATATATGCGAAAACAATTTCCGACGAAGGGTGTTCATTTGACTACCCTTGAATGAGTATAGTAATGATGCATTATTATTTATAATATCCTTTTAACAAAAAGAAAAATTATAAAAAAACTATATAGTTTGTATCTTAGTTTTGAGTACATGCAATGACATCTTCAATCAATAATTTAATATTCAAGTAAGAAGAACCTTCTTCTTGTATTGCCTTTTTTGAAATATGTGTTAGCTCCTTTGCCCTTTTTCTTCTTTCTTCACCTTCTAATCCTTTATCCATTAGTTGATCTATTGCATTTTTTATTTGATCTTTGTTAACTAACACTCCACTCTTTTCTTCATTCCAAGAGGTAGTACTCACTTGAGCACCAACTCGAACTCCAGTCTTCAGAACGTTTATGATGAATTTTTCATTGTAAAATTGCTCTCCAAACATAGGAAAAGTTATCATTGGCACGCCCTGAGATATCCCTTCTAGTGCTGAATTCCATCCACAGTGCGTTAGGAACCCTCCGACAGATGGATGAGACAATATTAGGACTTGTGGGGCCCAACCTCGAATAATCATCCCTCTTCCTTTAACCTTCTCTTCGAAATTTTCATCTTTTAGCCATTTTTCGACTTCTAATGTAAGATTTAGCCCCCTAATTATCCAAATGAAAGGTACATTTGATGACTCTAACCCTAATCCAATTTCCTTCATTTGCAAGAATGAAATTTGACAAAGGCTACCAAAACAAGCATAAATGACTGATTTTGGCTTCATAGAATCAAGCCACTTCAAACAAATATGCTCATCAATTGAGGCCTTGTTGCCTCTATCAACCATTTCATTCATTTCTTTGTTACATAATGATGCTGGACCAACACAGAATACTTTGTTCACAACTTTCTTGTATGAATCAATATACCAAGGTTCCAACTCCTCAAAAGTATTGACCAAAGTACCTCTTGCCAAATCTTGGAATTTCTTCATATTGTCCACAAGACTCTTCACATCTTGAGTAGATTGAGGCAACTGGCCTTTTGTGAACTCAATCTTGTGTGGGACATTAGGGATCAAGAATGAATCATTATCCAACACAAGGGTATCTTGTATTTTTCTTTGATTTAGCATGTGAGAACAATAAAGAGTGAAACAAGAAATAGTTTGGAATATATACCTTGGAATCTTGAACTTATTGGCAACTTGTTGAGTCCAAGTAAGAGGACTAGTAGAAATGATACAACTTGGCTTTGGTTCCAAATCTTGAATCAATTTCTCTAGTGGTTCTTGCATCATTTCACTAGCCAAAAGGAAATCTTTAAACATTTCTAGTGAATTGAGTGTGTCCAAATTTTCACATCCTTTAGGCAATCCAACTTCTTGGCTTGGGAAATGAAGAGGAATTAGTTGGATTTTTAGATTGGATTTTATTGCTTGTGTGACAATAGATTTGTACTTTTGGGCATTGAGAGGTGTTATAATAATGGAGATTTTGACTCCATGAAGGGCTAGTGATTTTGCAAAGTCTATTAATGGTATAATATGACTTTGAGACATTAAAGGTATCAATAGAAAATGAAGATCTTTAGATAGGGAATAAGAAGCCATTATTTGAGAAAATTAAACTTTATTGTATACTAAGTGTATGAGGAAATAGTTAATGATGAAATTTATAAAGAAGGAAAATTTTATTGAGCTATGTTATAGTTAGATCACATGAAATGAGTGATTCTAAATAATGGGAAAAAAATAAATAAGGAAGGGAATAAAAATAAAGAAAATTAATTATCACTTTTAATCCCTCAAATATTGAAATATGTTTATTTTGGTTTAAATGATCGATACATGTAGTGGCAGAGTCAAAATTTTGATTTAGGGGGTTTCAAATTTAAAGAAGTAGACATATGAACTTATCAAAGGGGGTTCGACATATACTATATACATGAAAAAAATTATTTTAACTATGTATAAACAGTACAATTTTCCATCAAAGAGGGTTTGGCTCCGCCCCACTCATACATGTATTCTTAATCCCTTCATATATGAATCTTCATAAATTTAATAAATAATTTAAGTTCTAATTAATCATTCAATTACCCATATTTATGTTATATTTAGTATTGTTACTCCATATTTGAGAATATTGTAATTTTGAAGAAAAAATAATCTAAAGATCATATATTTCTTTAAAATAGGGATAAAAAAAATAATTTTTAGTTCATTGAAAGTTATACATAACAAAATATTATAAGGACCTAATTTAAAATTTATTAATAATTAAGAGATCAAAAGTATAATTATTCCTTAAAAAAAAAAAGACTTTTGGTATTGTCCTCAAAAGTCTCTAAATATGTACCATGGGTTTATCCTACCATATCACTTTGTTTTCTCATTACGTAATCACTTATTTTTTGAGGTTTAATATTTAAGATCTGTTTTGAAGTTCGATTAAATTCAAATTCAAGTATCATAATTTAAAGCCATGTTTTTTAGTCAGAAAAAAAAATTATTCCTACAATTCACAATGTTTATCGCACAAAATTTGTATAAATCACTCGAATTATACAAACTCAAACTGTAATTACAGCTAGATATTTATCGCAAACTATAATTAATTCAAACTATAGCTATGTTAACTAATTAACTAATATATATTTACTTATCCATCTATTTTTTTCCTAAAAAAATTAGATTAATGAAAAAACAAATGTGAACATTCCATACCTAAAATGGTGGCTATGCTGAATTTTCATAATTGGTTTGCTGGATATGTTGACCAAATTTGATTATTAAATGAATTAATATTTGGATGATTCATGTAAATGTCCCTTTTCAGGTTACTTTTTAAATTTATATTATATCATTTTTGGAACTTTCAGACATTAGACTATTCTCTTAACTTTTATGAAATTCTAGACTGCCTATTTAAATGCTGCATTTTTTAGCATTTAAAAGTCATTTCAACAAGAATTAAATGATTTTTTCCGTTTCTCGTATGTGTTAACTAATAAATATTTTCAATCAATATTTCCACGAAATCTTTACAGAACTATCTATAAAATTAATTTATCAAAAACCTAGTTATTTGTATTAGTTTAGTTCACCCTTTTTGATAAAATAAGACTTGAATATACATATATGTGATCAGAAATTGCTCTACAAAATGGGTTGAATGGAAAAAGTCCTCTTTAGGTTACCTTACTACTCATCTGGTGCATCAGTTTCAGTTTTGTCATGCCGAATGATTCGACATTTGGGAACCATTTTTTCCAGCATAGATGTTCCTTTGAAGGTTATCAATTGCCAACAGGTTCTTTTGTAGCTGGCAAGCTGCAACGTAGAACAGTCGTTTAGAAGAAGAAGAAGAAGAAAGAAAGGACAATCGTTAAGTAATCGAGGGAAGATGAGAGATGCACACATACCAGATCTGGTGGTATCTCTTTGAACCCGAATTTCTCAGTCCATATTGACATTGCTTCAACAGCAGAAGGGAGTATAAATCTTCTTACATTCAAAAATGCGAGCAATTTCTCTATGCAGGAGAGAAGCAACTGAAAGTAACCCTGAAAACGTTCAAAGAATATATTTGTAACTCGAACACTTCAGGAACAATAGATGTAGAAATATCGCTCATAAGATGTATATCACTATTTCTAATAAGAACAATGATTTCCCATAAAAGCATCATATTAGAATTCACAATCATCTGGCCAACATGAAAATGTTAGATGCATTATGCTGCCAATCAATGTTCTCCATCATGGCAAAATATGAATTAGGATTAGAGTGGATGTTAAAGGACATCAAAGTTTAGATCTAATAGTCCAGCAGGAAAAAAATTCCGCGGATGGCCAGTACATTTTAGAGGATGTAGTGCCTCTTCCACAGTTTTTAACATATTCGTGATATCTACATCCATTGGGTTAAATATGGTCAACCGGGAAAATTATGTAGATACAATGGTCATAAGTTGCTTACTTCAAATTTTAAAAGCCTAAACAAAGTATAAATTACGCAATACATTCCACATTTGGAACTTTCAGTATGTATAGCTAACCCAATCAAGTATTGAACCTGATTATATAAATGGAGCCATTTTCTTTAACAGTTACACAACTTTACCTGGCCCTGACTACCAATACGTGTTGCCACAAGAGGAAGCTCTGCCATATCCTGACCAAAAATACGGAGGATCCCTGCTGATACTACTATTGAGCTGCATGATAACCAAATAGCCTTGTAAGTTAGGGAAAATGCCCTTAAAAATGAGAAATTTCAAATAAAACAAATTACAACACAATTCTTACTTGACTGTCAATATAGCACAGTACATGCCCCCAAAGTCTTGGCCCCTAATATTCCTTCTGCAAGGAGAAGAACAAATATCATAGATAACAACACAATGGCAAGATGAATGTAAATCCAGCTAGCTCAGCATAATAACGAAGAAATTTACCCATAGACCATAGACGGAATGAAATCACGTCCAGTTGCCGAATCAACAATAGGATCAAAGCAATCCTGAAAAGTCAAGATGGTGATGATGATTCTAACTTTTCCACTCATTTTTCATTGGAAAAATAAAAGATAAAATCTAAAAATAGTTTTAGAACCCTTTAAGGAAACAGAGAAAATCTAAAATGAACTAACCACAAAACATCACAAAATAAGAAAACCACAAACCTCTATGTGAGCATACAAGAAAAGAAAATGATGAAATAACATTAAGAGAAAATTAAATTGATTCAGACTACAAAATGAAACAGCAGGTAATTCCAAGAAAGAACGTTACCATGAAATATAGCTATGACCAATCTGTTTCGCATGATTAGCAAATTCTTTGAAGCACCGATTTTCATTTCTTAAAATTAAGCTTAATTTGGCCGCATAAAAATTACAAAACCAAAAGTTAAAAGAATTGATGCACGAGCAAAACTGAACCCTACTCAACAAACCCATCCCATCTAGATAAGTTGGAGACTAAACAGTCTTTAAGTAACATCACACAACTAACATGGTTATCATAGCCTAAGTCTGCTCACCGAAAGTTTGGACAAAAAACATTCAGGGCTAATGCTTACATGGAAGATTGAAACAGCTTCTGCTAATAACACTCTGGTTTCACGAGAAGTAATTTTGCCACTTATAAGTCTCCACCTCACATCAAGATCACCAACAAAATCCATACGTTTTTCCTTTAGCTTCATCCTTACAGCACCCAGGCAAGATTCTGACAGCTTCTCTTCTCCTGAGTTCAGCGAATTTTGCAGTGCAGAATAGATCCTCTTGCAATCCACACAGCAGAACCATTTTCCTTTAGGCAACTCCTGTGATGCAAGTTGAACTAAATTTTAACTTGAGAATCCAAAAAAATATAATTTTAAAAAGGGAAATAAAAGGGAATGAAACAAAATAAACTAGCAGGAATCTTTGACAAAGAAAGAAGATCTTACATGAAATAATCCTAAAATGCAAATGGACTAACCTTTAAATCTGCTATCTTGCGTTTCTTCAAGCAGCCAACATGATATTCCTTCTCACACTGGATATGAAAGGTAGTAAAACACTTTAATCATATAACTAGGTCGAATAAGGCAGTTATAAAAAAATGTAGATGAAATACCTGGTCACAAAGAATAACCGTGCGAGGACCAAATCCAGACTTACTAAAATCGTAACACCTGTATACAAAAATATGCACTTAATCATACTACAAAAACTAAGACATTAGACTTTGAACAACTTCACAAAGCAGACAACTACCTGCATAAAGCACATGCTATAACTTCCGCCTCTTCTGGGTTCTTGACAACACGATTGCAACGTCTAGTTATTTGCTCTACGGAATCAATACCGGAAATCCTCCCAGCAGCAATAGCATTTGCATTGTGCTCCACAAACTTCTCCCTCTGAAACTTGTTTTCACAATACTTACAGTACCATTTACCACGGGGAACAGCCGACAATGATGCACACTCTGCATAGATAATTGAAAATGCACATTAATGCCACTTAAAAGGAATATTGAAATATTACCAACAAAGCAACCAGAACTTCTAAGTGGTGAAAGAAAGAAAAAAGAAACAAAACAGAGAGGCAAGTCAGAAATTTTCACAAAACTAACCCATAGCTATGTACTGCTCACCTATATAGAGACACAACTCATTTCTCATGATGGGCAAATATAGAGGATTAAGTAGGCAACTATTGGTGCCTTAATTTTTCTTTCTTTTACTTTTATAGATGAACAGTCACTTGTGTACCCAAGCCTTGATGGGCAGAATTACCATGTGCTTTGTGGGGAGGGGAGCAGTTACTTGGACACCACCATCATTTAAATAAATAACAGCCACGTGCGATTATAGATTTTATTTATCTCTTTTGCTTATATTACTCATGCCTCGCTAGTCCCCTCCCCCCTTGGGATGGGGTGGGGTGGGGTGGGGTGGGCGGGTAGTGGGGTGAGGATGAGGGCGTGTCCCATTGACTCACTCGGTGATGTAATGCCAAACCACAAATTTGTGAGCAGTTGTCATAAACTGACCCAACACACCTCTCCACCACCACAATTATCTTTTCTTTATCTCTTTTGCCTATCTTACTCATGCCTCACTAGTTCCTCCCTCTCCTTCGGGGAAGGATAGTGGGGCGAGGACGGGGGTTGGGACTGTCCCCATGTCTAGCTCGGTGCTCTAGTGCCAGACAACAAATTTGTGAGCAGTTGTTATTAACTGGCCCAACACACCTCCTCCGCCCCCACCCCGCTCCAAATCATAATAAAGAGAGAGAAGAAAAGCTAATCAACGCATGGAGTGATGACATAGAACTTGATGGTCTTGATCATCAAACAGGAAAAATAAATGCACAAAAGAAAGTGTGGGGGGAAATATTAAGGAAGGCCTGCAACTCTAACCTTTATGGAAGGCCCTTGGACATCCATCACAAAGCACCAGTATTCCACCATCTGCGCATATGATGCACAGATCATCACTATTTTTGACAGAAGACTTGCGACCTCTCAATAGGGACATAGCAAGTTCATGTAGAGACACTCCATTTGAAGTGTAAATGTATCCATAGCTGCAGAGACATGAGACAATGTCAAACATCTAAATGGGAATGTGTCAGCAGAACTAGGTAAGCTAACATCTAAAGAGGATAAATATCCCTCAAAAGACAGCTAAACAGAAGAATGACACTGACGGTTTTTTGCGCGACGCCCAACCTGCATGAGCTTCAAATTGTGATGGACTAACCTAACCACAACAGGAAAGCAACCATTATGTCTTACGTTACAGTTACGAACCCTCCACAAAGAACCAAGGTTTTCATTTTTTGGAAGAATTATGCAAGCTACAAAATTATACCTCAGAATTGCAGCAAGAACAAAATATACCAGATCCCTGCTTATAACCGACGAGCAATTTCTGCCAGTAATAAATGAGCAAATAGCAAATATGTCAACAAACCATATTTAGCATCTAGCACTTATAATGTCTCAACTACTAAAAAAAAGGTAGAAAAGGGAATGATTGGTACCTTTCCACGAGAATAATAAGCTACTTCAGTCCCATCGGGCAGTCCACCTTCCTCAAAAACCAACCAATGCATTTTCTGATCCCTAAATGCAACGACATTGACTATAAGAAATGTGCTGACAGATGAAATCTAGAATAAGAAAAATGTCAGAGGAATGGTACAAACTTCTTTGTAATTTTCCATTGGGTCCTAGAGTGTACTGAAACACCAAGAGAACCAATTTTTGAGGAATTTGAAGCTGCAATGGATTTCGACAATCTGAATTAAAGAATACAGGCACCATACAAGTGAGAGGTAATATATCATACAGAATACAGGCACCATACAAGTGAGAGGTAATATATCATATAAAAGAAAATTAGGGGCAATTGACTAGCCAAATATTCACGAACGTTTTTGAGATCTTGCTCTGCATTTTATCGCTGAAAGAGTTGCACACTGTAGCAGCTCCATTTGCGTGAGGAGAAAGAACTGGATCAGATAACCTTGATGGTTCCAAATAAAGTGTGTAAGAGAAAGGTGGCAAAGTTTTGTATTTTTACCAAGAAAATTTGATGTAGCAGACAAAGCAAAAGTGCAAATATCAACTAGAGAAACATTGAATAACATAACGCACCTGTTTGGTGTCTTCAACTGATCCTCCCTTCCTGAGATTATGTCGGCTGAAGATATTCTGGGGGACTTTTTCCTTGAACTTATTTCCACAGCCCTTACAGCGATAATAGAACATCATTATTACACGTTTGCTAAACCATTTAGCCATGTCGACAAAAGTTCACAGCATGCGAAATCAAGCAGAATTAGTAACTTGGAAAAGATACCAACTTTTTCTTTTTTCTTCCTCTACTCCTTTTCACTGAAGTATCTGACGCAGTTGAAGTTTCACAAGAACTTGTGTTCAGAAAAGGCTCAAATATCCTAATTTTGCAAAAACAAGATTAGCAATAATTAATAACAAAAGCAGAGACTATTGAGAGCTTCTGACTATGCAAACACATCAATACAAACTAAAAAGTAATATAAATTATTGCATGACCATTCGTTAAAGGATATCAACCAATGCTTACACGGAAAAACCATAAATTCAACTCTTGAAAATATATCAATAATAAGGACGCGTGAGATGTGACAGAGTCCTTGGTTAGTGCAATTAATAGTGTTAAATCCATGCCGCTTGTCCAAAAGAACGATAAAAAGCTTTAATATCATGACAAGCACTAATTTGATTCCATTTACCAGAAGCATTATTGTATTAAATCCAGAAAGCCAACTGAGAGCACTCGTGCCAAATACATGCTTAAAACTTCACGCCCAGTCAAACTAAGAGTCTAAGACACATTAAATAAAAGTAATGGAGTATATAAAGATTAGAGTCCAGTGAAGCACCCAAAAGTATAAATATAATCATAAGCTTATTTTCAACCAAAACATACCCAGCTTCAACTTTTATTGACTGAGTTGGCGTGCCTTGTGATCTTAAAGAGATTATGCAAGAATCGCAAATTTGGTCAATTTTTCCAACTGAAGTTGCAGCAAAAGAGCCTGGCCACCATGAAAAATCAAGAAAAAGATCATTTAAGTGCACTTGGGATAAAATATGTCACCATATTCAAGTTCACATAAGAAAGCTCACCATTGCAATTCTGACATATGATATTTTCCTTCACAGGAATCAGACCAATGAAGCTCCGAATTGTTTCTTCTAATTTCTTCAAAGAACCTTTCCTACACTCTTTGACCACATCCAGGAGACTCTTTCCATTTTCCAGGCAGATATATTGTGATGCACGTCTATATGTTTTGCATGCATGGATCTCAAATTTGCCAGGAGGAACAACCTAAAAGAACCAAAATTGGTATAAAACTTAAAGTCATACGGCGAGTTCATGGAATGTCAAGAACCAAACAACTTAACGGCGTCAACAAAGAGCAAAAGAGAAACATAAATAACAAATACTCACCCTGGCACCCTTGCACAGATCACAAGAACATAGAATTCCAATATCTTTGACTGTTCCCCTCAGTGGAATTCCCTAAATTAAGACAACTTTAGCCTTCGGAATAAAACAAAAAAAACTCAATTTCATGACCATATTTAAATATCAGGCCGGTCTGGATGAGGAACAATTAATCAGAAAAGCTAGATAAGCTTTTTTCGAAACTGCACAGCAAGATAAATGATGTAGCTAACTGCAATAACGAAACCAGGTAACACGCCCACAGTCGATGCTTCTTTACTGTTATCAACTCATTTGACTCCCACTGATGTTCAAGCTATAACTCTATAACAGAGTATACTCAATATACATTGTTTCCCACATTCACATCGCATAATATAAACTGTTCTCCCATACCTATCCAGCAAGAAAAAAGGCTGACCACAGGGCAACATCAAAAATGTCTTTCTACAGATAGGGTGTTTCCGGTCCTTCTATTTACTTTTTTGATAACTGTCAGAGGCGGATCCAAAATTTAAATCTATGGGTTCCTATAATAACTTAACTTAGTGTACAAAATAAACTAGGTTCAGGATCAAATATTTAGTAAATTCCTTAATATATATACCGGGTCTAAATAAAAGCTACAGGATCCGTGAACCTGCAAGTTGTTATGTGGATCCGCCACAGATAACAGTAATGCATGAGCAATGCCTTACATGCACTCGACTAATTCTACAGGGTACTTGCTACCTCTGCCAGCCCAGGGACCAGGTAACTCTGCGAGCGCAGGGACCGGGTAGTCCACTCTGTCAATAATGAATATGTATGCGTCTCTCTGTAAAAGCTACTATTAAGCCTCTGTCAAAATCATATGTAACCAGTGTGCTCTATCCAGCTCCAAATCAATAGAAATACAGCATAGTTAATAATAATGTAATGGCATTTTCATGCAAGAGTTAATACGTAAGAAAGAAAAAAAAAGAACATTACCCTCTTGCCACCATTATAAAAAACAGGATAGCCCTCGAGCAAACCAGTCTGAAAAAGCTCCTTAACCGTAGTAGGCCTTCCTGTAATCAAAATCTTATTCGATGTTTCCATCTCTGATTCTATTGCACCATTACTACATGTGATCAATTTCCCATCCAACACTTCCAAATTCTCATTCGACATATTCAGAGGCTCGACATTCAGCTTCAAAACCGACCTGGTAAGCCTCCTCCCAGCAACAGTAGCACAGTCCACTGTCAATTTTGACTCCTCTTTGACTTCAACCTCCACCATATCCTTCACACCCTCCGTTTCATCCTTAATTACAACTTTACCACCTGAATCAGAATTAGTCGATTCTCCGCCGTCAACATTGGCCGCTCTCTTCAACCTCTTGTTCCTCCTATACACAACGACTCCATTCCTATCACGATCCTTAACCGAAGCAACTTCCTCGAACCGAACGCCATGAACCGAACCGTTTAATTTCGGTACAACGCAACAAGGATCATCGGTATCGCTGGCGGTACCAATACCAATTCCGGTTTTGAGAACCGGCGACGACTGCGAGTCGTCATGGTTTATCGGCGCCGTCATCGGAGTTGATGTTGAACTCAGAAAAACGGGAGAAAGCGAACTCTGGATCTGAGAAAAATGGCGGATTTGTTAAGATGAATGAGAATTTGAGTGAAACTGAAACCCTTCAGAGGAATTTGTGAGCAGAAGACGGAGCATGGAAGTGTGTTGGGGGTGGGGTTAAGGGAGCCAGAGAGTGTGAAAAATGTGAAAGTCCATATATATAATAATAATATATAAATTTTCGCCTTCCATACTCGTATTGAATATCGATTAATTTAATATTTGATCGATTAATTCAAATTTTATATTGAATGTTAATTAATCCAAATTTTGTTATTAAAAAATTATAATTAAGAATTCTTTTTGCTGAGGTTATTGTTGTTCTTCTTTTGTTTATAATTTTTAGTATGATTTTTTATTTTATTATATAAATTACTTGATTCGGGAGTTCTTCGAAAAGAATTTTTTTATTTTCATAAGGTGTGTAAAATAATTTTTGAAAGTTTATTCTTTCGGGCAATATTAGACTTTCATCTAATATTTGTTATTATGTTCAAAATTTAGATCGTATAATATTTTCTCTCAAGATATTCTAATTATCTCGAATAAGACTAATTGATGGAAATTAATGACATACTCACCCTATTTTTTCACAAAATTTTGGGTTTATTTTTATGTAGAAGAAAATTTGTCAGCCCATTTGATATTTGTCTGAGTTCGAGTTAAAAAAATAGTTGTGTTTGATTATATATTTTATAAAAAAATATTTAAAATAATAATCATGCTTGAATGAACTTAAATATAATTCTAAAAGTGAAAAAAGGGTTAGAACTTAGGAAAATAGGTAAATCTGAAATACAACCTCAAGTTTAATCTAAAGAAATTTATGATCGAGCACTGATTTTCATGTAAAGTGAAAAATTATTATGAAAAAGAAGTAAGTATCTTTTATCATTTCTCGCCCTATATTTAATACTTCCTCCATCCATTTTTAGTTGTTATGCTGTGTTTTTCGAAAGTCAATTTGACTAATTTTCAGAGCTAAATCAGATAAAATTAATCTGATATTTTAAAATAAAAATTTAAATATTCAAAAACTATAAGAAAAGTATATTGATTGCAACTTTTTCGTATCAATATGATGGAAAATATATCTTAAATTGTCATTGAAAGTTTATATAGTTTAATTTTAAAAATAAAAACTATGACAATTAAAATGAAACCGGGGAGTAGGTTTCACTTTCATTCAAACTTGTTGGTCACTTCTTATGGTTCATTATTATTGTTCTTTGGTTATTAAATGAGACAATTTACTTTTCAAAAGTAATGAATAGGACTAGGGATTTAGTTTAATCAAGTAATTAACATCAATTCAATTGTTCCAATTAAGGCATGAAGTAATAATTAATATTACCTAGATAATGACCACCTTGTATTATCTTATTCATTAGTTTTATTCTTGAAAATTTGATTGTGCAAAGATGTTTTTTGGCACTAGCTTGAATGGCATCCAATGTCACATTTACAATGTATTTCAAAAGATACTTTATCCTCCAATGAAAAATAATGGAAGAAATTTATTTTCAAGTATAAGTAGACATCATCTTTTTTTCCTAACATGTATATATATACTGTGGCGGAAGGATAAGTGTCTTTCTGTCATTAACTAAAGGTATGATCAATTTGATCGTTGGAAATGAAATCATATTTGGTAGAAAGCATGTTTTAACTTCAAAATGAACTTTTCAAATGTAAATTTAGATTAGTTAAGCCTCAAGCAAATGAGATCTCTTAGCGTAAATTGAAACTTGTCAAACTTTATCAAGCAGATATCGAACATTGAGTGAAAACCTAGCCAACCCTCGATTATTCACACAAGTTACTATATCTCATATCACAAATGCATTACAAACTTCATACAACATTCCAACAACCCTTCTTGCTTTCCTATTTAGGAAACATAATGCTTTAATTTAAACAACACACATCAAGCATTAATACAACACTAAACCATTATTCTTGCCATATTAGGCCTAATACACAATATTAAGTTGCTTACAAACACATACAACATTTAGTAAAAGAACTCAATATAAACCAAGTAAAGAACAAGATTAGCATACATAATCTACCTTGCCTTTGAGATAATTTTCTTCTTTTAACTACTATAATTAAATTCTTAGAGCCAATTAAGAGACTCAAATGCCAAAGGATATAGAAGTTGCCCTTAGTTAACCACCACACCATGAAGAACATGTCAATTACCTTACACCATGGGACTAATCAAGATTAATGTTCATAACTAATCAAGATTAATCTTCATGAATGCATGATAATAATACCCTCCAAACACCACCACCAAAACCATCTTTTGCGGCCACCCTTTTATTTTCTTTATGATATAACGATCTCAATCTTTTCTGTTTTCTCAATAGTTCTTCCTCTTCCTCCATCGAACCAAAATTACAATAAATCAAGAAAACCACACTCTAGAGTGTAATATTGGTGATGTTTATGAAGGCAAATATGAGAGTGAATTGGTGACTTAAGTAGGGAGAATATGATCACTTTTGGGTGAAGGAAGAACAAAAAACTAAAGTAGGAAAAAAGAGTAAAAATAGAAGGTGTGGGTTGGCAAGTTTAGAATCTTACAAGGGATATGCCATTGGTACCTCTCACAATTTCATAAAAATGTTAGTATATATTTCTTTTAATGGCCTCATATTCCTTTCCCACACTTGAATATTTATATTGTATTTGCATTACTTTTTTGTACCTAGTATTATTTTATTTGTTTATAAACAAAAGCACATACATTTTTTGCTGGTTAATTTATTACAATTACATTATAAGACGATAGAAATTATCATTCACATAGCTGAATTCAGAAAACCCTCAATCATTAATAAAAGATTTTGAGTTTAGGATCAGAAAATAAAGAAACTAGAAAGTATTTGTCAGTCCAATAAACTTCGCGTGTCTTGTGGTTAAACTATTTTTTTCTAGAAACTCTCGCTAAGAATTATAATCTAGGTGAATGTAGTTATACTGATCGTATAAGTTTATCTAATCAGTAGTTTTGACTCAAACAATATATATGTGTTAAACAAATATATTAAGTACAAAAATAATAGAATTAAAATTCAGTAAACAAAATGGACTATGGTACAATTCACAACTCGAATCTATTAGGTAATTAAAATAACATGGACTGGGGTAAATAAAATGTTAAGAAACTAACAAGTAGTGTCATCGTGGTTCAATCAAACCTCTTTCATCAAAAAAACGATATTGTGTCAATTGAATAAGAATGATCTTTTTAAATTATATACAAGTTATTGAATCACCTTGACATGACGAAAAATTCAAGTATAATAATTAAAAAGTTCAAAATTACGACCGTAATATTTTAGATTTTCTTTTTCTAAATCGTATTATATAAATTTCTAATTCTATCACTAGTTATATCAACACATGTTTCATTATCTAAATGTTGAATAGAATTTCTTTAAAGTTTTTGGAAAACAAAATGTTTTTTTTTTTTGAGGTGACACAAGCAATACTATCAATTATATATTAGTGCTTTTTTTTTTTAATGAAACTTGTACTAATATATAATATATACTTTATTTAATTTGATTGCGTAATGTTCTTTATAGCTAGTGACAGTCTTGATCTTGATGATTCATAATTTCATATGGTATATTTTGCCAATGGCTAATAGGTCAATGTTTTTTTTTAAATTTATTTATAAAATTAAATTGTGTTTATAATATAAAATTTAACTTTTTTTACGTATTGAGTAAATCTTAGACACATGCATCCATATTTGTTAGTTTAATTTGATGACGTGAAGAAAAATAGACATACCTAGTATACATCACATATTTAGATAATGACGGAATCAAAAATTTTATTAAAAAATTTTTATCAAAAAAAATTCAGATAAACTCTTTTACGCTTAGAAAGAGTGTTATATGGTCCAATAAAAATAGGTAATTGCACCATTAAAGATTTCATTACTAGAAAACATCAAATTAGTTATAGAATTTGTCGATAAATTTCTATTAATTTATCGCTAAAAAGCTCCTAATTAATTGAATTTTCTTTTAATTCATCCCTAATATAGTTAAATGAAATTAACAAGAGATTTTTGTTGTTTAGCTATGAAATTTTATCAGTCGCTAATACCTTGTTTCTAATAGCGATTATGAAGAGATGATAAACACTATATATATAAATCAAGAGTTTTATGTATATTTTGAGTCAGGATTATTACTAAAAAGTTTAAAATATACAAAAATAAATATATGAAAAAATCAAAGAGAATTCAACATCGAATCTACTATATATACATATAAAAATAATCTTAAACTCATAGACCAAACCAATCATATCAAGAAAACACACTCAAACATTAATACAACACTAAACCATTATTTTTGCCATAGGCCTACTACATAAAACATTCATTAAGTAGGTTACAAACACAAGTAAAAATACTAATCAAGATTAATCTTCATGACTAATCAAGATTAGCATAATTTGCCTTGCTTAGAGTTTTCTACAATTTAATTCCTAGAGCCCATCAAGAGACTCAAATGCCAAAGGATATAGAAGTTGCCCTTAATCAAGATTAATCTTCATGGGACTAATCAAGATTAATCTTCATGATTAATCAAGATTCCCTATGAATGATAATAGAGTCCCCTCCCCCCACCCCCACCCCACAACACAACACACCATCTATTGCCACCAGCATTTTGTTATCTTCATCTGACGATCTGATCAATCTTTTCTGTTTACGTAGTATTTCTTCCTCTTCCTCCATTGAACGAAAATCACAACAAATCAAGAAAACTACATGCACTTAGACTAGGAATATTGGTGATGTTCATGAAGGCAAATATAAAGAGTGAATTGAAGGTGACTTAAGTAGGGAGATTGTGATCACTTTTAGGTTAAAAAAAAGAACAAAAATGAAGTAAAAATTGGAGGGGTTGGTTGGAAAGTTTAGAATCTTATAAAGGATATGCCATTGGTATACCTCTTACATCACAAAAAATAAATATAAATAAATAAATAAAATAAAATAAAAATGTTGTTTTTTTTAATGGCCTCATATTCCTTTCCCACCCTTGGAACTTTTTTATATTGTCATGCTTTACTTTTTTTGTAGCTAGTACTATTTTAATTATTAATTATATAAACCATGTAAAATATTTAACATTTAATTTATTATATTGTAAGAGTATGAAATCATCATTCACGTGGAGGGATTTTAGAATACTAAACAAATATTAGAAACTATATATGTACTACCAACAAAAGTTTTATGTTCTCAATTTAAAATTATATAATAAAAATATATATTCACTAAATAATTACATCATTATTTAATCTTTATATTATAATATCATATAATTTGCTTTCCACTCGATGTCTGATACCCACATTAGAGCCTGACTATTCCGGATTCATGCTGCGTAGGGCTCCATTTTGGGGAAGCACTCCCTGTCAAGAATTTTTCTATATTCATTGCACCACATACTTTGAATGTACAGTACAATTTTTTTTTATGAACCTTGGAAACTTGTACTAGAATAAACTTTAATTTGATTGCGTTATTTGTTGCTAATTTGAATTTAGCAACAAATAACAAGAATTTCTGTGTTCGAAATTCATTGATCCGATCAAATCTAATTTTGTGTCGCATCAAGTAGCTATTCATCAATCTGATTAACTCAAATTCATTTCGAGTAAATTCAGTGAGGGGGTGAAACGCTCTCTGCCAAGAAGGTTTGGTGACCTAACTATGGAAACTTTTGGAGCATTACTTGGAGAATAATACCTAGATTCCAAAAAAAACAAAGCAATCAAATATTCCCATAATATAATAGTTTAATACTTATGTTAATAGTTAAATAATTGTTTTTTGTTTCATATTAAGAGGAAATGTTTTCTTTATTAATGCAACATATACCAAGAAAGTATATTATGTATATAGATTGAATATTACTTTTTGCATTCACATATATTAAATCGCGCATTGCTAGGAATGTTGAAGATGGTCAATTGAACATCCTTTTTTGAAAAAGTATACTATGTATGTTCAGATCAAATATTACTTTCACACACACAGATATATTAATCTTGAACACCCTTAGCGAAATTTCTGACTTTGTCGTTGTATTGTTTACTTTATACATAGAAAATAATAACACAATTTTGTTAGTTTGTTTCCAGTCTAGAACACATCCACTATGCCTTGCCACTGTAACAATCTTGTATTACTCAACCACTCAAAAAAATAATATTCATAAATTAAAAAAATTATTCATGGGATTTCATCTATGTTGTTCGGACTCTTCAAAAGTACCCATGGATGCGTGTCAGATTCTCCAAAAGTAGTGTATTTTCGGAGAATGAGACATGGGTGCGGTGTTGAAAGTAAAGAGTCCGTGCAACTTAGGATTTCATATCCCCTTGTGGAGAAAATTGTGAGGAGCTACTTTATTTGGTCTAATTCTTTATTGTCTATATCTTGCTTTGGTTATTTTGACAGTAAATTACAATGGTAGTATAGGTGCTAGACTATATCGCTCGTATCTCTGCAAAAATGTTGCAGCACCTGTGTTAGATCCTCGAAAAATGTAGTACTTTTGAAAGATCCAACGTGCACGAGACATTTTTTGAAGAGTCCGAGCAATATAGGTGAAAATGTGGACTGGTTTACCTAAGGTTAGGATGAATGCTCCGCGAGATTCAAGAGAACCACCTCTTACCACTCTTAACTGTCTTTAGTTTCATAACAAGATCCTCTCTTTGTGCTTCTACTTCAGCATATTTAAGACTCATTTGAAAGTATCTTTCTCGAATGTCTTTTAATTCTGTTTCTAGTAAAGCCTTTGTATGTTCGAACCTTTTTACCATGTCACTGTCCCCGTCTGATCTCTTGGAAGCCGGTGAAAGTCCTCTACGTTCCTCAGTCTTGAACCTACATACATAAACAAGAATAGCAGTTTAAGAAACTCGAACATCATGCACTACTCGCTCCACATGCTTAAAAAATGCAGGTGTTCAATTATCTTTGATCTGTGAATGTGTTTTATTCAATGTGTAGCAGAAATCCTAAGTTCATTTTTTAAAGTTGAGTAGACTTTTGAGGAATTAACTCGTTTCATCAACCAGACTCGGTTTCTTGTCTCCTTAGAACTCAAGGATAAGGTGGTACGAGACCACGAGCTTATAGATAGATCTTGTTCAAGTAAGGTCATTAAGAGGTTGATTATCCTAGTTCAACATGTTCATAAGTTTTAATCCTTTTGATCTTCGAAAGGTACAAAGCTCTTTCCGAATTTTCATTGTCAAACAGATATTGTTTTTCGTAGCTATATGCTACTTGGTCACTGTTGTAATAAGAAGATTAGTTAGCATAGAAAAATATTAAGGCTCTGTCTGCAGGGATGGAGCTAGAGCGCGGAAGGGGGTTCATCTGAACCCAATGAATCCACTTCGCCTGAAAATCACACTGTATTGTAGTAGATGATGCACCCCCTTGGTGAAAATACTGTCTCTGTTGACTAATAAATGGAATAGATGATGCACCCCCTCGAGCAACGAGGAAAAACTAGTAGATTTGACATAAACTTAAATTTATGCACTAGATTATATTAAATGTGATACGGAAGTTAAAATTGTGCTCCGATCCTGAAAGATTTTTTTCCAAGAAGTTGAAACATACCTTTGAAGCTGAATTTTGTACTTCTTATTTGCCTCTAATGCTTCAGCAAGCTTGTTCTCAAGCAACTGTATTCTAGCCAAGTATTCGACTTCAACAGAAGAAGCAATTCCATCGGATAAGCCATTTTCACCCTGGATGAACGAAAGTATTTTAAAAGAACAAAAAGAAGTTAAGCATTTGACTGCAAAAACTTGACACTCGTAAGACAAGCGCAAGCCCCATTGGTAATATATTGTGCTTCATTACGTTGCTCGGACTCTTCAAAAATATCGGAAGGTGCATATTAGATCCTCCAAAATTAGTGCTTGTCTGGAAGATCTAATACAGGTGTGATAACATTTTTGGAGAGTCTGAGCAGCATACTGCTTCAAAGGTGAAAATGAATAGAAGGGGAATAAAGGTCACCTCTGATTCGCTACTTTTGCGATCTGAATGAAGTCGATCCACCCAAAGTTCTTGGGACTGACTAAGCTTTTGAGGTGCTCTATTGAAGTTAGTGTACTTACTGATGCTCTTTGGAGTATCATTCTGTTCAAACTGCAAAAGAACATGAAGTTCTGTCATTCATCCCACATTTAAGTTCTCAGGGAAAGAGTAAAAACATAAAAAAGGAACTTCGTAATAAGCTAACCTTTTTGGCGTATAATTTTTTCTCCTCCTCCATCATTTTCACCTCCGCTTCGAGTGCTTGGACTTTCCTAAAGCAATTATCCTTCTCCTCCTCCATCTTGTATATTTTCTGACGATATTGCTCATTGTCTCTTTTAGTTTCAGTAAGCTCATTTCTCAAATCAGTCACTTGTGCACAGAATTTCTCCTTTTCAGTTAAATCACTTTCCATTTGCTCAACTTTTTCTTCCAAGTAAATTCTCTTTCTGTTGCTGTTCTCCAATTCCGACAAGACTTTCTGCAAGTCGGAAATTTTACCAACAAATGAGGCCTTTTCAGCCTTCATTTCTTCAAAATCTCTGGTTATTCTCTCTAGTGATGCTTCTAACTTTTCCTTTTCGAATTTGCACTCCACGAGCTCTTTCTTCAGATTGAACACTTCATCCTGAAGCTCCTTTGTTTTCTGCAACTGAAATTTCAGATTAGCACTTTCTTCATGTAGCTTTTGATGTTCATAGCGCGAAAGAGTGAGCTGCAACTCAAGATCATTAATTGACGTCTTAAGCTTTTCCTCATTCGCCCTATAATTTGGTAAAAGTTTTGAAATCTTTGCATGATCAATCATCAGCTTCTCATAACTTAGTCTTGAAGCAGTAAGCTCCTTCTCAGTCGATGCAAATTTTGATTGAACATCTTCAAGTGCAGATACAAACTTTTCTTTATCAGCGCGTAAACTAGAAACTTCATTAACAGCATCAGAAGCTAATCTCCTTTCCTCGTCTATTTCAGAAATTTGCTTGGTTAGTTGTTCTACCTCTTTCTCGAGGCTCTCAACTTCTGTCAACTTCTCTGAATATTTCTGATTAGACAAACTTTCTTGTTGCACGAGTTTCTCAATTTCGTTCTTGTTCTCTTGAATGAGTTCGTTTAGTTCAGAGCTCAGTCTCTCCTCTTTCAAGGAAAAATCTTTCCACGTTGAATTGAGATTTTCTTCCAAAGCTTTCACCTTTATCAAACTATTAGACAAGCTTTTCTGTGCTTCGCGCAGTTGAGCTTCTAGCTGTACACGATGCTCGTGCTGTTCCACGTTCTTTCTTTCCATTTCAAGCAGATTCTGTAAAGATTCTTGTAACTTCTCATTCTCTTCCGTGAGATGTCCGCATTCTTCTCGAGCTTGTGACCATAGGATCTGCATGTTTTCTAATTCTTCTTTGAGATCAGCAATGCTCGTTTTCATCTCATTCTCCAACTTCCCAATTTCTTCTTGAAGATTCATTATGATAGACCTGGATTCTTCCAATTCCGATTGATGAGATTCTCCCTCAACTGCCATGAGCCTAATCTGTGCTTCCATGTTTTCATTCTTCTCTGTCAATCCTACTAACTGATCCTCCAATGTATGCTTTTCACTTTCGAGCTGTGCTAGTTTCCTTTCCAGAAGCTTGTTCTCAGAAACTCGGGCATCCAAGCAACTAGAGGTGATGGCACTTTCTCTCAAGACGATTTTCATATTTTCTTCCATCTGATCCTTTTCCTTTTGAAGACCAGCCACTTTACCTTCTAGTTCTTTTTTATCCTTCAAAAGACAGCTTTTCTCCTCTTCGTTTGTTTGTATGTCAGCCTGTAACTTTTCCATCTCGGAAATTTTTTGATCCAACTCTTTTAGTAGACCGGAACATTGAATTTGTAGTTCTGACTTTGAGCTCTCGTGTGCTTGAACCTCAAGACTGTAATTTTCCAACTTTCTATTTCTATCCTGGATATCCTGTTCATGCTGTTTAAGACATTCCTCACATTCAGCAATTCTAGTTTCTAAGAGATTGTTCAGGTCAAACAGATTCGTAAGGACACAGCCGGTTAATTTTGAAGAACTTGCTACGTCCTTGCTCAAATTTGCCAAGTTTTCCAGGTGATGTTTGCACTGATCACTTATACTCGAAGAAAGTTTATGCCACGGTCTCTCTAGATGGTGGAAAGCTACTTCAAACTGCTTCACTAATTTAGTGAAGTCTTTGGAGTTTTCATTTTCTCCAACTTGACTACCGGACTCCTTAAACTTGATCAGAAGGTCCAGGTTTTCCTGAGTAAGCTCAGGACAATCCTTCTCGAGCTCCTGTACTTTCTCTTGTAATGCTTCAATATCTCTTATTAGCTCAGTACTAGCTTTCTCGGAGTGTTCATTCTCTGCCTGTCTGTTCATTCTCCGTTCACTCTCAAGCTCATGATTTTTGTCTTGTAACGCCTTTGTGAGGGATTGAACACTTCTTTGCAATGTCTCTTCCGATTCATTCCAAGATGAAAATTTCTCTATTTCCACTTTCTGCTGTTCTATAGTATCTTCTAACTCCTGAAGAAGCGAAAGGAGCTCGATATTTGATTCCTGACTTCCTTTTAGTTGTAAGGCTAAACTAGCATTCAACTCCTGCTGATGTCTTATTTCATTTTCCAGTTCCTCCTTCTGACCTTTCGGTTGAAATATTGAATCCTCTACCACATCGTGTTTCGATGTTGACTCCTCCAACATTAGTTTGAGATTCTCAATCTGTCTTTTCAAGTTTCCTTGCTCTGAATAGGCAGCTGAGAGATCCATCACCAAGTCTGCTTGCTTTTTTGACTGAGATGTGAATTCCTCTCTCAGTATGTCCAAATCGAGCATGAGCTTCCGAGCATTTCTCTCCCACATCTTGGCTTCTATTCGGAGTTCTTCAATTGTATCTTCTGCAGCCTCCAGAAGGTTTTTTGAAGAGCCTGAATTTGTCATAGAAGACGTTGTGAAATCTTTTCCGTTGTTCTGCAGATGCTCCATTGAAACTGTGGCTTTTGTATTATATGATGATCGGTTTGAAACAGTTTGATCATCGATGAAATGATCGTTCTTAGGTGAAGTATGGTCAGGACTTGCTCTAACTTGTTTGGATCCTTCATTCTTTAAATAATTTCTGGAGGAGAACTTCTCTTTTTGTGTAAAACTTTCAGTTGAGCTAAAGCTGTTATTTGATCCGGATCCCGAGAAACTTTTCTCCTGAAATGAGTTGAAGAGTTTATCAATCACACATGACAAAGGAATGTGGAAGAGAATTTACTACTTAAAACTGAGTTCAGTACAACACACAACAGAAAAACAAGATTATATTGTCTAAAATGTGTATAATGTAGTGAGAAGGTGATAAATGAGATCCAAGCTATGTTGCTCGGACTCTCCAAAAATGCAGTATCAGATTCTCCAAAAACGGAATACTCCCATCTCCGAAGAGTCCGAGCAACATAGGATCCAAGTATGCAAGTCTGAAAAGTTACAAGGATGCCTCAAGTTGGTTTTCAGGACGATGAAAGATAGTTAGAAGCTAGCGTTTCGCCATATATAAGTAATATGGAGTCAACTTCACTGTTTGCTATAATCTAAAGGAAAAACATCATGCTACTAAACTGGAAGCTTAACTTAAGAAATCAACAAACCTGTCAAGTTCAGCATAAAACAGTTAAAATGGATAAAAAAAATTGCATTAGTACCTTGATCTCAAATTTGCTTGGACCTGAGTTAGAGCCAGGATCATATGGAAGCACATCACTCCCAGAAGAGAAGTTGCCAGACTCGCTCGACTTATTGTCAACGTCATGATCTAAATTATGCTCTTTCGCACCAGAGCCTGAAGATTTTGTTTCATCTCTGAAAGTATGTAAAGAGTATTTAGTTAAATGGCAATTCACCTTCACTTTATTAGTATGATGAAGAAATGGAAATTCATATAGCCAACCCCAACTTGTTTGGGATTTCGACTGTTCTGTTAGTACCTGAATTTACTCCTTGGTGTTAGGCAGTGAATTTTCACCTGTAAACAAGATATATAAGAATTTATGTAATCAAAAAGTTGAAGAAATTCCACTTTATGTTTGTTGATCTTAGTAGTTTATTGCTTAAAGTCCAAATTTCTAGCTATGTTGCTCGGACCCTCCAAAAATGTTGTCATACCCTTGCCGGTTCCTCTAAAAATGCATATCTTTTAAAGGATTCGACACACATTCAGCTGTATTTTCTAAGAGTCCGAGCAACATAGGCTTCTAGTTAAATATTACAACAATACCTTAGAGAAAAACGGCGGGGAAAATAAGGACTTATCTATCATAAGACTTGCCTGTAGTGTTGTTCCCTGATTGCATTTCTTTAAAGGAAGCAAAACAGGAGAAGACATTCTTGAACCAACATATGATGATAGATTAATGGTTCCTTCTCCAAGAAGGCCAGATCTAGCAGAGCCCTGTGTTGAATGAGCAATAAAGAAATCGAATAAGCAAGTCGTCTTGAAACGCCTTTAGTATTTTAATAGAAGAATACCTCAGGATCCCCCTTAAACTTGACACGTTTTATTCAGTACACGCCTAAATTTTGCCTAGTTCCCTTTCTTTGCCATGTCAACATCTAGAGGGGTCAAGACTATTTTACTGCCAAGTTCGGGGAGGGGGTGTATAAATCTCAGGTATGCACTGAATAAAACGTGTCAAGTTTTAGGAAAGTGATGTTGAGGAAGTGATCAGAACTTGAAGAAAACTAGATCATACCATCGAAACAACAAACTTGTAGAGAGATTCTTCGAGCTCTAGAGATGAATCGTCTTGTGAAATCCACACAGATTCCAAAAGCGTTTCTGGCCATTGACAGCTTCCGTTTTTCACAAGCGTTTTGCCTAGCTTTGCTACTGTCTTTCCAGTTGCTACACAGATGACAGACAAAGATAGTCTGTCCCATCCTTTTGGTACCTGTCTCATTACAACATCATAATCAATTGTCAGTGACCATTTGTACCTCCGATACATTGTTTTATCGACAAGCTGAATGAAACCACGCAACAAGAGTCATAGCATTATATCAAACAATTCCATGTTAGGCATTACAGCAGATTATACTCTGGTGTGAGTTGGAGTAAAGGCTAACCGAGACAATGATGCTTAGCTGGTCTTTGCGGATGACCAACCACGATGGAAGCCTCCTTAAGTGAACTAGTGAAAATGTGAGAGGAAATTGGTTTTGTATGCTCGGACTCCTCAAAAATACTATGGGATGTGTGTGGGATCCTTCAAAAAACTATGCATTTTTGCAAGATCCGACAAGGATGCAACAACAATTTTGGAGGGTCCGAGCACGGAGCATCATAGGTACCATAACACTATAAACACTGTTAACTTCAATGTATTCGAAAATCAAAAACTGGAAACGTTAAACAAAGTAAACAGAAATGGAGAAGAATCTGACAGTACCTCATTATTGAAAATCAAAATCAAGAGGGAAAACCGATCCTATGTTGCTCAGACTCTTCAAAAATGTAGCTCGTATGCATGTCAGATCCTTTAAAAGTAGTGCATTTTTGGTGAATCCGACAACGATGCAACAACATTTTTGAAGAATCTGAGCAACATCAAAAGCCATACGCTACTAGAAAATCCATAGTTTTAATTATCGACATTAAATTATTTAAATTGATATAATTCAAGATCACCTAATTGAATCTCAACCATCAAATCATCCTGTTAACTGTATCATCATCCTCTTAATTCAAGAGTTGCCATATATTATGAACATGATGATCAACTATGATTAGGGGCGGAGCTACAAGCCTATCTACAAATTCCGCAAAACTCAATAGCTTTGGTCCAAACTCTGTATTTATTTTAGAATCCAAAACCCATAAACTTGAAATCTAGCTCCGCCTCTAACTATGATGACCAAGAAATTTAAAGGGTCTGAAGAAAATGTTGACTTGTATCCGAAATAACAACATATCCATTGTAATTTCACAGGTTCTCGAGACGTAGAATGTACACAGACTTTACACCTATTTGAGGACGTAGAGAGGTTGTTTCTGATAGGCCCTCGAGGCTCAAGAAAAACATTTCAAAGCAGTTTGAAAAAAAAAGAAGAAAATATGCAAAGTGCATAATCGAAGCACAAGAAACAACAGAAATAACAGAAATCGAAGAATAAGAAACTACGAGAGAAG
Organism: Solanum aculeatissimum; assembly: GCA_038996855.1. Lineage (NCBI taxonomy): Eukaryota > Viridiplantae > Streptophyta > Magnoliopsida > Solanales > Solanaceae > Solanum > Solanum aculeatissimum. Next base: position 98,545 of record JBCEWC010000004.1, on the reverse strand, counting down.
GTAATACCTGAAGTAGTTGGAAATTGGAGAATCTGAAATCAACCCTTTCACCTGAATTGTCCTGCTTATTATTCTGCTTCTGTAACTTGAACATTTTTCTCTCTTTGTCACCTTAATGTATAAATTTTCTTGAAATGTGATACAAAAGATACTAACTTTGTATACAGAATATGAATCAAAATGCATTTGAAGGACCAAAAATGATTTTTAAAAAATTAGATAAGTTAGCTAATTGGTCTATTTAATGAACTTGTCATGGGTTGTTATGTTGCTTTCTGTCTTTATGGTGTTGCATTTGAGCTTATTATAGACAGTATAGCTCGGACTCTTCGAAAATGTCAATGAGTATGTGTCAGATTCATCAAAAATAGTGTATTTTTGGAGAATCTGACAAGAGTACGACATTGAAAGTGAAAATTTTGTGCGACTTAGGTTTATTAAAAGTGAAAAAATTGAAGGATAAAAGTTTGAGGAATTTGTGTTTTTTCGACACTCAAATAGATAGTACTTTCTCCGTTCATGTATACTTGTCCATGTTTAATTTGACAAATTACAAAGCAACAATAATATATTTAGTATTTCATATACTTCAAATTCTAACTTCGTCTTTCAACCCAATCAATTTGAATTTGCACTTTTTCTAACAAAGACGATGTGATACCCAAGATTAAAATCCGAAATATTTAATTGAACACTATGAATTATTTACCACTCCTCCCTTGTAGTTATTAAAATTGGATTTAAAAGAAAGTCATTCCTTTTTTTACAATTTTTTTTACCTAATAAAAAAAAAGGAGAAATAAAATAAATAATCATTTATGAGTCTATCTAACTCATGGGTGGGTAAGCTAAACTTTGAAGGCAAGAAATAATTAATTTCTTTTTTTGAGAAAAATATTTTTTTTCTTTTTTTTAATTAAATACTATATATTTACAATACATTTTTGTAAATTATATCGTATTTGTTCTTGTAATTAACAAAAATTCCATCGTAAAATGACTGAACTTCAACATATTCAAATTTTTCAAGAAAAAAAATTATCGTTCTGACTTTTAATTATCGTTTAAATTTATTCTCACGAAAATCTCTTTAAGGGCAAAAATGAGATTTTCTTTTTTTTGTTAGGAAAATATCCTGTTATTTTCTATCTTTATTTTTGAAAAGATAGTTTGGTAGGAAGTTACAAATAAAATAAAATAATTACGTTACAACTTAAGAAGGAAATATTAAAGGAAAAAATATATATATATATATATATGGAGAGGACAATAATTACTCACATTGGAAGTTACAAATATAATTATACAAATCATAGTTTAAAAAATTGTATTTAATTTATGATTATGAATATTTATTATACAAATCATAAGTTGCACAGATTCTTCACTTTGATATAGCATTCGTTTCGAATTATCCAAAAACACACTATTTTCGAAAAATTCATCACGTGTTGACATTTTCGAACAGTCTAAGCAACGTAGGATATAATCATCTTTCTTCATTAGAAATATACGTTGTTAACAAGTTTATAGTTTTCAAGAATATTACTATTAATGTCTTAAACTTTTGATATAACAAATAATTTGAATTTTTTTTTTAAATCACGACAGATAATTTGTGACGATAACGCGTAGAGTATTTTGTAGAGGCTTTTTTTTTTTAATAAAAAGGAACATTGATACTAATGATATGTTCTATACTATGTGATTTAGGTAATAGCTGTCATTTATATTATTTTTGACGATAATTTCTAAAAACAATTCGTTGAGTTTTATCAATTTTGTCTTAATTTGTCATTTTCTCTTTATTAATTAAAAAATAATAATATTAGAATTAAAAAAATCACCTGATGTTTCGTAATCTGTTTTTATGTAGGAGCTTTAAGTGATTTAGATTTGTATATATCGTATAAGACCTATTAAAAACAGAAACGCTCTTCCTATTGAAATTTTTTTCATATCAAAATTCAAACTCGAGACTTTTTCTATCGTAACCTTGGTGATTATAAGTCCATGTTGTTAATTAATGAGCAACCATTGCATTATCAACAATAAAAAAACTATATACAAAGATTAATTAGCTTTTCTATAATCTTAATTAATATACTAATAAATTTGTTTTATACAACCATTAAGCAACATCATTAGCAATAATGATGGTGGCTAGAGTTGGAAGACTTGAAAATTAAGCCAAATTTGAAAATATTTCACACTTATTTTTATCTAATACGGGTTTTGTACGAATCAAAATGAACTGAATTAAAAGTTAATTATGATCAATAATGTATCTAAACTTTTATTTTTTTCGTGAATATCACATCCTAACTATTGGTTTGTAACGACCCATCCCGCTAGTGATATTGTCTGTTTTGGACCTAGGCCCGCACAACTTTAAAACGTATTACTAGTAGATAAGACATGTTTACTTATATAACCAACATCTCTCACTCAGCACTAAGGTTTGTCCCGCCTCACCGGGATTTGCCTAAACTCAGTTGAACTTTGATCCATATTGACAAGGCTGACACAAGAGTGGCTCTGATACCATCTGTAATGACCCATTCCGCTAGTGATATAGTCTACTTTGGGTCTAAGCTTGCACGACTTTAAAACGTGTCACTAGTAGGTAATACATGTTTACTTAATTATATACTCAACATATCTCTTGTGTTTTGTCGATGTGAAACTTCTCATCTTAAGATAGATTGTTACATGATTGTTCTCTTTTTTTATCTGAACTATCAACTATGTATATTTTAATACATAGATATTGACAGTTCAAGTGGGAATAAAGGAAACAACTGATAATTGGGGTGTAAAACTCGCAAAAGAGTGATAGTTTAGATATGTTTTTACCATGTTAATTTATTTATTTTCTTATGCTTTTTTCTTAATTACCAATTGATCTTAGTTATTATTTTCTTTTTCTTTTTCTTTTTTGGATGGTTGATATGATCATCATTAAATTTTTATATTGAATTAGGATTTGTCAATTTTTATTTGGGAAAAATTTAAAACATTAATTATTTTAAATAAACTTTCAAAAAGTGAATGTGGAACTTTCTTATAATTTCTAATTAATAAACACTTGTATTTGCTTTTAAGACTAAAATTATTATAATTTATTTATTTTAATTAACCGCATGCATATAAACGCCATAATTATTTCACGTGTTCAACCTAGAGTGCACGTTAAGAAAATTTTATCAAACCTCATAAATTAAAGGAAGAAAAATATTTTTTATAAAAATAAATAAAATTATTTAGTATTATTTTATGTTTAATAATCAAATAAATAAAAATTATTCTTTAAATATATGTATATAATCTAGATAACTATACGTGGAATTTTGTTTTTCTTATTTTTACAAGTGAAGTTATTTTTTTATTTTTAAAAAAATTATTTTCGTAGCCAAATACTTTTCTAAAAGTATTTGACCAGTCGAACAGTTAGAAGTACCGATCGTACCCGAAGGCTTAATCCAACAAATCCATGAACAAGGATTCACATTCATCAAGGGGCCGTTTGGTATGAAAGGTAAGGAATAATAAGAATAAAATGCATATTTATTTTATTCTATATTTGATTAAAGGTATTAATTAGTCTCGAGATCATTTATCTTACCATTCATATTATAACGAACCTACGGCTTTATCGCCCTTACGTATCACATTGTAACGGCCCAATTTGCATATGTTCCCTATAACCCGTTTTCACTTAATGGGCCTCATTTTTGTCCATTGAATTCATTGTTAAAGCCCAAAAGAGTGTTGCACTTGTGAGTTACAAATTTTACACACGAAAAATCAAGAGGAATTTTCGTATATGGTCACTCAAAATTACCTTATTATGTTTCATATCTATAGTTTGGGTGATTATATTTCGTAACTATAGTTACAACAATGTTTGTATAAATCGTGCAACATTTGCATACGTTTGTATAATTCGCTACGCAATTTGCAGTTTTTGTATAGCGTTTGTATATTTTGCTATATACAATTCACAATATCTGTATATTTTATTATACAATTTGATTCGCGCATAACGCTTGTATAAATCGCGCGAATTATACAAAACTCAAACTGTAATCACAACTAGATATTTGTTGCGAGACTTAATTAATTCAAACTATAGCTATGTTAGGTAATTAACTAGTATATATTTGTTTATCCGCATAAATTTTTCCAAAAATCAAAGACTAAATAAAAAGTAATAATAATAAAAAATGAAGATACATTACCAAGCACCTAACCAAATAAAAAATAAACTAAACAATTTTTTATTTTTTTTTAAAAAATCATTATTTATTATTATTTTTTAAAAAACAATTTGATCGCTAAATAACTAACTTTATTATTATTGTAAATTATTATAAATTATTTTTTTTATAATATGTATCGCTAATCCTTTTGCTAAATACGCCCAGCGATAAATTTTATTATTTAGCTACTAAATTTATTCGTTACTAATTTCGATTTTTTATAGTGCCTCACCTACTAAATTCATAGCTATTATTTGTTATAATTTTACTAAAGTTTACACATAAATTTTTATGATCCACTTCAAAAGTACTGCAAAGGGTGGATTCGCTCTCGCAATCATAACTCAATAATTTTTTTTTTATTTTTTTTTTGTGTTTGAAACTTATATTGAGATTCCAATTAATTTTAATTTATATCACGTCAAAAAAAAGCATTTCCTAATAAATTTCTTCCTCATAATCAAAATTTAAATTTGAAATCTCTAATTACGATCAGACAAATTCTATCCATAACACGACTAACTCAATAATTGTACATGTTACTCATTTGTCAAAACATTTTTGTCAGCTTGATTTAACCAATCAATGGCTTCAATCATTTAATTAAAATATTAAGAAAAAAAATTGACAACAAATTTTATATTATGATATTCAAGAATCAAGATCCAAGTTTATAGATCTTTCCCATGTTACACCTCATTGGTAATTAATTTGACTTTTGCTTGGGATGATGAAGTTAATTTGAAGTTATTTTAATTTAAAGAAATATTTTAATTGAATTGTTTCTTGAAAAGAAAAAATAATAATTTAGGGTGGCTTGCCATGAAGAAAAATATTTTTTTATATAAAATATTTTCTTACTTATTTTTCTAAAATTTGACAAAAATATTATTTCAAAAAAAATATTTATATATAATTTATTCAAATACTATGAGGGGAGCAAGAGAGTTATCAAAGAGAGATTCAACAGCGAAAAGAAAGATCGATTATTTAGGATCCTTCCTTTCTTCAAACGAAACAGAAAGAGAAGCAAATGATTAATCATCCGTTTTCAAAAGAAATCGAATAATTTCTTAGGAATTTTACAAGATCAGTTCGTTCTTTTTTCTCTAATAGATGGTCAGAACTTCGTCTGGACTCGAATCCTACTAAGAGAACCACTAGAGATCAGAAACTATTGAAGAAACAACAAGATCTTATGTACTCTTTAGGTGAAGCACTCCCTACCAAAGATTTTTTCATTCCTAGTGCTCAAATTCGAGACTTTTGATTAAGTGAGAAGCAACCCCATCAGGTGCACCCATCCTCTTTAAACTTTATATGTACTCTTTCTTATGTCTTGTCATTTTCCACCACTCATCTTTTATCTTGAAATTCCTTTCAATTGATACCACATAGAATCTTCAAATCTTTATTGAATCTTTTCCTTTTCCTTCTAAATCATGTTGTCCAAATCTCTCATGTTCAATCTTCATCCCCACCATGAAATTTTCACAAAGCCAAAACATCTATATCCCCTTACAACATCTTCAATTCCAACCACCTTAACTACTACAACTACTAGTACTAAAATTCTTGTTTCACAAAACAAACTTGTCCACTCTTTTTTTAACAAAAAATGTAACAACAAAAATATTCTTTCCCCTATGGCATCATCAAGTCAATTTGATGCATTAGATGAATTTCACCCTGATCCTAGCCTAACCAATGATGATCTCAAGCCAACGTCGATCGATCAACGAAACTTTTCAGGCTGGGAAATGGCTAGTTTATGGATTGGACTAGTTGTTGGTGTGCCCTCATATTACCTAGCTGGTAGTCTAGTTGATCTTGGCATGTCATGGTGGCAAGGTATTGCAATTGTTGTGTTAGCTAATTTGGTAACTTTAGTGCCACTTATATTAATAGGTCAACCAGGCACAAAATTTGGTATATCATTTCCTGTTTTAGCTAGATCATCATTTGGGATTAGAGGTGCACATATTCCTACACTACTTAGAGCTTTGGTTGGTTGTGGATGGTATGGTATTGAAACATGGATTGGTGGTGAAGCAATTTTTTTATTGTTACCAAAAGTTATCAAGAACTCATCTTTGTCTCAATCAATTTCTTGGCTTGGTACTTCACCTCTTGAATTTGGTTGTTTTATAACTTTTTGGATAGCCCAATTGGCAACTGTGTGGAAAGGGATAGATGGTATTAGGGAATTGGAAAAGTACTCAGCCCCAATACTTATTTCACTCACTTGTTGTTTACTCATTTGGGCTTATGTTAAGGCTGGTGGATTTGGTCATATGTTGGATTTGTCATCAAGAATCACAAATTTAGAGTTTTGGTCCCTTTTTTTTCCATCATTAACAGCAAATATTGGATTTTGGGCTACTTTAGCACTCAACATACCTGATTTTACTAGATATGCCAAGAGCCAACATGACCAAATTATAGGCCAAGCAGGGTTACCAATCTTTATGGGGTTGTTTACTTTTGTTGGACTAGCTGTGACATCTTCAACAAAAGTGATTTTTGGTCATGTAATATCAAACCCCATTACACTTTTAGGTGAAATTGGTGGATTCTTGACAATGTTTTTAGCTATTTTTGGTATTAGCTTAGCCACAATTACAACAAACATTGCAGCCAATGTCGTCGCGCCGGCTAATGCTTTAGTCAATCTTAGCCCTTCAAGATTCACTTTTAGAAGAGGTGCAATTTTAACAGCATTGTTAGGGATTGTTTGTCAACCTTGGAGGTTGTTAAAATCAAGTGAAAGTTTTGTGTATACATGGCTAGTTGGATATTCTGCATTGTTGGGACCAATTATGGGAATAATGTTGGCAGATTATTACTTAATCCAAAGGATGAATTTGAGTATCAAAGATTTGTACACATTGAGTCCAAATGGTGCATATTATTACTCAAGTGGATATAATTTGGCTGCAATTTTTGCTTTGGTTGTTGGGATTTTACCAGTTATTCCAGGGTTCTTGCAAAACGTTGGGATTTTGGATTCGATTCCGAAATCATTTGTTATTATTTACAACAATGCTTGGTTTTTTAGCTTGTTTTTAGCAGGGGGACTTTATTGGATACTTTCATTTTTAAAGAAAAATCAAAAGCAAATAGATCCTTTGTTGCCTAATGCATCTTAGGTTTGTCTCTATTTTGCACTTTTTTTTTTCATTTGTATTTTGTCTATATTGAAATAAAAGAAAAACATACAATATTTGTTTTAATTTTTTGCATATCTTGAAAAAAAATAGGTTGCCTTATGTTTTATGAGCAAGACAAATGACTCGAGACTTCCATGTTGGAGGTCTGGTCTCAAGTTTGAAACCCTTCGCCAGCAAAAGTAAAGAGTTTGCCTTCTGATTCCAGCTTGTTGCACTAGGCTTGTCTAGTGCAGGTTACCTCTCCTATATGATTTGCGAGCTATAGTATGAAGTCATATCGGTTTATCATGACTTGCATGCTTTCGTAAACATCCAAAAGACAAATTTAAAAGTGAAATTAGCATGAAAAAACATTGTTAACTAATGGAAAAGTGAACAAGACGAAAAGGTAAGGATTAATCATTGTCTGGTTCAATCCAAATGCAGGATCTTGGTTGAACCAAGTTGAAAATATTTGGACTTGAGTAAGCTTTGTTGGCAGAGTAATCGAAAGAGTAATATCTGCGATTGGCCAAACAATAGAAAACGCCCTTGTTGTTGTCGTGAAACATTGGGAAATATATCTTGTTTCCCAACCCTGGTGCAACACATGTTTTCAAGTACGATCCTCCATAGCTCACAAACAACGTTTTATTATCGTCCAAACTTGTTATTTTTTCCCTCTCTAACACTTTTCCATTCATTTTGTACCTCCATACCTCTACATCCCCTTCTTCGCGACTTGAAAACACAGCTAACATTCCTCCATTATCGACATCTTCTACTGTGTATATCTTTTGAATTGATCTTTGTTTTGAGCTCGAAAAATGCCTCCCATAAAATTTCCAACTAGGTCTCTCTGCAGCTGAATTCCCCTTGATGGTCAATTTTCCCAAATCACCTTTATCTCCCATTAAGTAGACAATATTATTTTCGAAAAATAATGGATTATTGCACCCCGTGGCCTTAAATTCTCCGCGATTCAAGAAGTTGTGATGCATCCATTCAGTATCTCCAACCTTGATAATGAATACATCTGGGACATAAATCAGAGTGTCAAAACCAACAACAAAACAATCCGATGAGTCAGGAGGACACGAAAATGTCCAAGAAGAGCAAGAATTTTTGTGCCATTCAGGTAAATCAGGAAGTTCAATAATGTCATTGCTAATATGATTTAAAAAGAACATGGCGCGATTGCCATGACTCATTAGCAACCAACTAGCTTTTGAGCTCCGAATTCTACCACCTTTTAGCTTTGGAACACTCGTCTTTTGAATCACTGCATTGTACACGGGATCAAAGAATTCTACAATCCCTGTTTCTTTCCGCAAGGTCATCAAACAAGACGATGACAGAGATGATTGTGTTGGAGGAGGAGGCATTAGAGGAGCGTAACGCCATTTTTTACAGACAGCACGAAAAATGAAATATTCAGCAGCAACAAGACGTGATGATATTAATCCAAGTACGTCTGATGGAACATGATCTGACCACAATTTATCTGTATACTTCATTATTATTCGCAATAAGAGAAATCTTTGCTTTGAAATTGAGAGATTATACGGACTAGGAAAGATATTTATTTATAGAAATCCCAATTATTTACGAAAAAGGAAAGGAAAATAAATTTCCTTGTCTTAGAGACACTCTAATTCCTTTTCCTTATTGTATTTGAACTTATTATTATTTGTTATATTTAATTTGAAGTTGATTTGTATTTGTATTTGGGGTAAAGCTACTGAATTCTGTCGAATTGGTGATGATGAGGTTGGAAGAGAAGAAGAACGAGAGCTCGGGAAATGATGGACCACCTCTGTCTTCACAACGACACCCGTGGCTTGTTATGTGTCCATCAAGGAAAACACAAACTTTTTACAGCATATCAGAAGATCAATCTTATGAAAGAAGTATACATGAGCTTGGAAACGCGATAATACGTGCTTATGTTGATGAGTGGCTCGTGTTAGAAGACCATGATTCTACTGATTGTTACCTTTGGAATCTTATTTCAAACGATAAAATTCAGCTTCCATCACTTCCTTATAATGTCAAACTTAAGTGTCTCTTGTCTGCACCACCCAACGATCCTGACTGTCGCGTTCTCTTCCTGATTCACGAGACTATTGATGAGACTACTACTTCTGATGATGATACAGATACGAGTGATGAAGACACAGATACTAGTAATGATACAGATACAAGTGATAAAGACACAGATACTAGTGATGATACAGATACGAGTGATGAAGACACTGATACTAGTGATGATGACACTGATACTAGTGATGATGATACGGATTCCAATGATGATGACACGGATTCTGATGATGATGAGACTCTTCCACCTACACTTTACTTCTGCAGGCCAGGTTATGATCAAGAATTTCATAAACAAGATCTGAAATCAGTTATTGGAGATAACAATTTTTCGGTATGGACAGTATTCAAGGGAAATTTTTATGTATTAACATGGCAAAAAAATATTCTACTCTGTTTGGACGTAGATGATTCATCAGGAACAATATCAGCTACACCAATGACTAACCAACCTCCATATAACTACTTCACAGAATTCTTAGACATGCCACACTCCATGAGTCACCTCATTCAATCATCACCTCACGGTGATAACAATGATGAGGTTGAGTTGTTATATGTGAACATATTGTTCTACGGAATGGACTATGACGATGTATACAAAATCACAGTATTCCGATTTGATTTTGTAAACAGATTGTGGCGAGAGGCGAAAAGCATTGGTGAAACTGCAATTTTCTTAGGTGATTCTTTTGGAGGAACAACTTGCTCTACAAGAGGTACTAATCTTAAACAAAATTCTATCTACCTCACTAGGGGAAGTTATCTCTATATTTTCAATTTGGAAACACAGAGTATATCTGTATCCCTTCCTTGCCCACATGTTTCGATTATGAACCCGCCCTCGTACTGGTTAACGTTCATGGCCGCGTGAGATGAAAGTCTCATGTACAGTTTCGAAGGAGAGAATTCGATTTATCTTCCAAGTGTCTATTTATTTCCCCTACGATGTCCAAGTCTTCTTTATTATGTTAGTTTAAATACTATGTTTGTTTTCATGATTACTTACGATTTTTTGTAACACTGATTTGGTGTAACCACATCATTACCTTAATATTTTCTTTTCATTTTATCTTTGCTTATTATTTAATAATCATATTTTGTTTTTTACCCTGCCTTTTTTATAACAGTTCTACTTTCTTATGTAGCGACCAAGCAATATAATCTATTAAAATGGTGTAGTTATTAAAATAATAATTTGATATATTATGAATACTCTCTTTGTTCAGTTTTACTTGTCATTATTTCACTTATCGAGGTCAAACTACATGAATTTCGACCAACATTTTAAGATGTATTTTTTCATCATATTAATATGAGAAAGATTGCGACTTATAGTATTTTTTGTACAGTTTTTAACCATCTAAATTTTAGATTTTAAATATTAAATTTATCTTTAAAGTTTAGTCAAATTGACCTCGAAAAATGAAACTTTTACAAGTAAAAGTGAACAGAGGAGTAATATATAACAACAGTCCCGATCAAAATTTATCTTTAAAGTTTAGTTAAATTGACCTCAAAAAACGAAACAGTTAAAGTGAACAGAGGAGTAATATATAACAATAGTCCCGATCAAGTGTAAATTCCGGGTCAAGTAAAAACCGAAAAAATGGGACTGTGAATAAGCTTTTGGGCTTTTCTCACTAGCCCAAGAAGGCTTAATTCCATATAGGCCCACCTGTTAACTGGGCTAATATATTTTGGGTACATTATCATTCATAATTAAATTGTTGAAAATTAACCTAAATAGACGTTCATTTAATTGTTTAAAGTAAAAAATAATTAAAAAAATTTATAATAAACGTATAACTTACAAAAGGTATAATTTATGTATATTAACTAAAAATAATAAATGGTGAATGTAAGTGGCTATTTGCGTAAAGATCCTTTTTACGTATAATGACATTCTAGACCTTAGTCCAAATGAGTTGAGAGTCGAATTTATGCAAATAACCCTTTTAGGCTATAAGTATAAATATTGTACTTATTTTAAAATGTTACGCAAACATATAGCTCTTGAGATAGAGAATATATTAGAGTGTCGTTTAATGTTAACAAGCAGATATGACTCGACGATTCTAACGAGTAAATACCACCTTAAAAAATAATTAAACCATCTCAAATGACTTTCCATTATATTATTCTTAATATATGTCAGTTACACGTTATATCAGACATCGTATAGACATCTTAACATACGCATCTCAAAAAATATTATTTTGTACATATGTCACATCGAATTTAACAACTCTAACATTCACTATCATATAATTATTTTATAAAATTTTCCTTTTATTTATTTATATATAAATTTAAATATTTGTCTATCACATGACACTCAGATAATATTTCTCCATATTTTATTCAGTGAAACTTGACACATTAATAAGATATTTATTGTTTTCTTATTATTAATTTGAATCTCGAAATTTTAATTGTATCATGTAAACTGGGACAGAGAAAGTACTAGTTTATCTGCCAATTCTATACCCTTCGAGGGCTATTATATTCTTGAAATTTTATTAGTACTTTTTATCGAGGGACGGAGCTATCATTCTACTGTTAAGTTTGACAAAATTCAATGGGTTTTAGTGTGTCATTATATATTTATATTTAAAATTTCAATTAATTTATATAAATAATCTATTTATAACCTAATAAATTACTTTTTTTCATTAAATTAAATTTTTTAAGAAATTCATAGTGGATTAACTAACCTATTAATAAGTTAATTAAAGCCGCCCTCTAAAAGAAATAATTAAACCTAACATATATTCTTAATTAATTAGATATCTAAATGTAATTATGTAAATGATTAAGTATACATTTTTAATTATAACATTTAATTGCCAGTTGTCATGCAATAAGCTGTTTAATTTGACGTCGATGAATATATTTTTACGTTGACACATCTTGACTTCTACATAATTTTATTTCTTTAAATTGTTATATTCCTTAGACAAAATTCTGATCCCCCTACTAATATGAATTTTCTTATAAATAACAACAACATACCCATTGAAATTCCACAAGTGGGGTGTGGGGTAAGGGCGACGGAGCCGGCGTATGGTGAGGGGGTTCGAAACACTCTTCGGCGAAAAATTATATTATTTATACAAGGTTAAAATATTTTTTTAATGTATATATAATAGATATTGAATCCCCTTCGGCTAGTTCGTGTGTTTACTTCTTCAAATTTTGAACCTCCTTAATTAAAATCTTGGCTTTGTTACTGGTCTGGGGAGGGTAAAATGTACGCATACCTTACCACTACCTCGTTGAGAAAGAGAGGTTGTTTCCGAAAGACCCTCATATCAAAATTATCATCCCCAAAGACAGAAAATACTAGATATGAAACCAAACGACTAGAATGGAAAGCAAATGATAATTTGTAAAGACAATAAAAGTAACAAAATGAAAGACGAACAATAGCAAGACAATATATAAAGATACGACTACCTCTGCTAACCTACTATATCACAAGGCCAGACATCATCCTACCCCTATTAGAGAAGTTGTTTTCGAAAAACCCTCATCTCAAAATTATCATCCCCAAAGGCAGAAAATACTAGATATGAAACCAAACGACTAGAATGGAAAACAAATGTTAATTTGTAAAGACAATAAAAGTAACAAAATGAATGACGGACAATAACAACACAATATATAAATTAAAGACACGACTATCTCTACTAACCTAGCTACTATATCACAAGGCCACCTTTTACCCTAATACGCGACCTCCACTCCTTTCTATCTAAGGTCATGCCCTCGGTGACATGATAATCAGGAATTTCTTACATACAATTAATATGCCAAAATACATACATTTTATTAAAAATTAAGTTTTGGTAATTAGTATTCTAACTATCTCTATTTAATTAAAAAAATATGTCTAAATTTTTAAAATGACTAAGTATTTAAGTCCAACATTTGATTTGATGTAAACTAAATAAAAATAAATTGCCAATTGCCATGCAATATGTTGTTTTGACGTTTTTATGATGACGTTTAATAAAGAAATATTAGCATTTTTTTTGCCCCTTAATTTGATAAATTTTTAATTTGGTCCATATGATTTATAATTTAATTAGTTAAATGATATGTGTTTTTTAATCCAATCCCTTTAATTAGCTAGGAATTAGGAATTATATTATATTTAAATTACTTTTAAGAGTATATTATTTCTTTTATATATAAGAATTATTAATTGGAAAATAAAGTTGCCTCTTATAAAGAGAAAAAAAAAATATTAGAAAAAGGTTCATGCATCTCTTGGTATAATTTAACAACTTGGTAAATAGTGACAATAATTATTGGTACCAAAAAGGACATGAAATTAATCTCGTGATGTTACATAAATCTTGTGATATTGCATGATCGAATAATTCAAGAAAATAATCAATGGATCGTCAAATAAGAAAGGTGCCCTTTATGGCAAGGAGTTGTCATTTTTATATGTGAAATGTTATGTCATTTTTTAATCCTATCAATGTATTTTGGATGCTTAAAGGTCTTATCGATACAAAATAAGTTTTAAAAAATTTCTTTATCGATGATCATTATTTATATAAATTTTACTTTTTTTGTCGGCCAAAAAAATTAGCTCATGAAAATAATATTATTTAAAAATATAAGGAGATCAAATTCTCATTCTATAACAACGTGGAACTCCAACATCCCTTTACACACTTAGGTTTGGATGGCTAGTCAAAACGTAAACAAGATATATACGACAAGGAGCTCAACATCTCGGAAATAATGAATTGGCATGAATCTGACTCTGTTACTATAACAAAGATATGGTCTTTATGCCTAACTCACGTCCAAAAACAACACGAAATACAACAATTTAAGCTATGCATTGACATTTTCATTCCATTTTTTTTTATATAGATATATTTTTACAAATATTATTTTTATAAAATTAAAAATAAATAAATTAAGATACTAGATGACGTGGATAAAAATCATGCAATGAATCATGAACAAAATGACAAAATAAATGGCACAACCCTAACCACACATGCATCATCACATTTTTATTTGATAGGAATAATATATATATATAATTGGATAATTATTGACTTTTTTTTAGTTTTTCTTTTTTATTAATAAAAATAATTTATAAGTCACTCGTGCCTTGCAAAATTATAAACTAAAAATAATTACAGAAAAATTATGTCAACGCAAAAAACAGTACACTTAATAAATTTTTTTTATATATATAATTTTGTATATTAAATTTTGATGTTATTGAATTGATAGAGAAAAAAAAAGTCAATCTTTTTTTTAATATTGAGGTCACCCATTGAGATTAGTGAAGCGTTAATATATGAACATACTTTAATATTTATAATAATAATAATAATAATAATAATAATAATAATAATAACTAAGTCTCAATCTAAACTTTAACGCTTCAGCTACTTATTTTTATTTTATTCTTTCTATTAATTATTTCCTCAGTTGCTTTAATTGTATTTTACAATATTATTTCTAATAAAAATTATTTTTTCAGATGTTTCAGCTACGATTTTACTATATCACACTAATCAATTATTTTAAGTGATACAAATATTAGAATTAGGATGAAATAAACACAAAATGATAAACTATGTCTTTCTTTTTAAACTGAATAAGTAAAATTAAATAAACATTTTAATATCTTTTTATGATTATATTTGTGTCAAAAAAGGAGTTTTTAAAAAGATTAATATAAATAAACAAAAAAGTTTCATGTATATTACTTGAAACGATGTAAAAAGTACTATAGGTCACAATAATTACTACCTCCGTTCATATTATATGGACATTTTTTTATAAATATTTGTCCATATTATATGGACACTTACCTAATCAGGATAGAACTAATTATTATTTTTCCCATTTTACCCCCTCCATTAATTAATGTATTAATGATTTTTTCTAACTTAATTTAATGTACATTGATATAAATAAAGGGTAAAATGGTAAACTTCACTAGTGCAATAATAATTTCTTAATAACCATGTAAAATGGAAAGTGTCCTTATAATATAGGACAGAGGGAGTACTAATTTAAAATTTAAAAGATATATAAAAAATTTAAATGGTTCTTAAAATTTTATTAATGCTACAAAATTTGGGACAAAAAGATAACATACGTTATTTAAAATTTATATAAAACGTATTATAAATTACAACATATCAATAATTTAAAATATCTAAAACGCAAATAAAATTTGATTGACTCATTAAATTTTATATGTGCAAATATAAATTGAAATAAAGTAAGTAATATACATTATTTAAAAATAACATAAAATATAGTATAAGTATTTAAAAAATCTATTAATATCACATAAATTAAAATTAAAAAATAACATTAGCACGGACTCAGATAACTAGTAATGGCTATAAGCCACCAATAGGAATTGAGAGGGTTTTTTTAATTTTAATTTAATATAAAGATTGGATTTCATAAATTATATTATTATTTATTTATTTTAAGTGTGACATGCATGAAAGAAAGTTTAGTAATTAAAATATCAAGTAAGTAATAGCTGTAATGCATGGATAAGTTAAGTTTTAGGGATGGTTTGGCCGGGAACAAGTCATTTCGAAATAAGTTATTTCATCATATATATATAATAATTTATTTAATTATTAAAATATAATATGAAATAAATAATTTAATAATTACTTTATACCTTTAATTAAACATAAAATAAAATAATTATATATTTTATCTTGAAATTATTTTACTTTATACCTTACGTCAAACGATTGTTTAATATCTTGGTTGGATGGAGGATGAATCTTGATACATTAATATTTTACTTTTTACTTATTTAAAATATTAAAAAAATAGATTATAATTAATTATTTAGGATTGATTTTTAATTTGAGTGATACTATTGGCTATATGCTTGTGTTGGTCTCATGAAATTTTGGATAATAGAGGCCATGTCACTAACAAAGTCAAACAAATTAACTAATCAAATAAAAAAATAATTTCTTCTTTTATTTATTTTAAGTGAAGAAATTATTTGGAAGTTTCTACATAAGGGTGTGCAAATTTGAATCAAATTTATTTTGGTGTGGATTAGATGTGATTTTTCAAAATTGAAAATTGAAAAAATTGAGTTAAATCAAATCGATAAACTGAATGTATAACTTTAAAAATCATTTATCCTGTCTTATTTTTTATGGATGCATGAATATACGAGGAAACACATAAATACGAATTTACAAATATATAAAGTGAATAAAATGTGTATATCATTTAATTAAATAAATATTTAACAGATACTCTCAGATATTATTTATAAGATTTAACTGTATATATCGTCGTTGTATTTATTTGATATTAGAGTAAACTATTAATAGGTGGACCAATTGTCTTGTAAATCAAAATCAATAGTGAAGGCTAGTCAGAAATGGCGTGACAAAATTCCTCAAAGACCATTGAAATATAAAGGACTTATCAAGCTTCCAAGAAATTGTACAAACATGAAATATATATCATTGAGAAAGGACGTGGTGCGGTAGATGAGACTGTTTTTTTCTTAATCAGAGGTCTTGAGTTCAAGTTCTGAAATATGAAAAAGTTCTTGATAGAAAACATTTTCCTCGAATGAGGCCTTACGTAGCACAAATTCAAAATAATTGAACTCTACTACGAAAATCGAACACGGAATAAAAATATAAAGAACTTATCAAGCTTCCAAGAAATTGTACAAACATGAAATATATCATCGAAAAAGGATGTGGTGTGATAGATGAGATTGTTTCTTTCTTAATTAGAGGTCTCGAGTTCAAGTTCTAAATATGAAAAAGTTCTTGATAGAAAACGTTTTCCTCGAATGAGACGTTACATAGCACAAATTCAAAATAATTGAACTCTACTATGAAAATCGAACACTGAATAAAAATCTAAAAAATATATATATATCAAATTATTGTGATGAGCTAAAAGTCTCCACGTCCAATTGTACATAAAAAGTCAGCCACTATAGAAAGACCCCCACCCACCCCCGCACCCCTCAAACCCCCAACTCCACACATAAACCAACTCCTTGTTTTTGGTTGGCAAGGAAAGAGGGAGGAGTTGTTTTGTATAATATACACTACTAAAAACAATGCAAAAATCAACCGCGGACAACTTCGATTCAAATATTGATCAAACGAAAATCAACTCCATCCATCCAATTTTTTTAAAAAATAAACTTAATATTAGAATAATAAACTTTAAAAAAAATTAACGAATATATATCAGTCACTACAGATAGAAAGAATCAATGAACCAACTCCCCACCCCCACCTCCCTCGATAAACCAACTCTTATTTTTTTGTGCCAGCGGGAGGTGGGAGGGGGGGGGGGGTTGTAGGTCTCTATATATATAGTGGTAAAAAAGTTTAAATATTATGTTATGTCACATGTTCAAAAACCAAATATGACATTTTAATTTAATTTAATTTTTTTGGAAGTTTCCTTGTATAAAGCTGAAGTTAGCAATGAACTTTCTATGAAGATAAAAAAAAAATTAGATAATTTTTTCTTATTTATTCAAATTATGAACAAAATTATTCATTATTCACATTAAATAATAATAATTTATACCTCGTAAAATTACTCAAAGTACATACAAACTGATCCGAACACAATCAATTTTGGTGGTGGGCGTTTGTTCATGACATGAACCTATATTATCCCTAATGGGGTCAACACTTCTACATCAAAGTCAATGGTTTCACTTTACCAAATCAAAAAATAACATTTGGAATTCAAGATTTTTTTTTCTTAAAAAATAAAAGAAGAAAAAAACCAAAGCTGGTTTTTGGAAACTAGATCCTGTTTGTTTCTTGATTTTATTTTATTTTTGTCTATATAAATACTTCACTTATTTTCTTAATTCCCACCATCTCTTTTTCAACTTCTATAGTTCATATATACTACATATATACATACCAATTATTCCCCTATATATTTTACAAATTAAAAAAAAAATGTCTCCAGCATTGATAAAATCTAGTGAAAATTTGAAGAATGAAATTGAAGATTATCATAAAGGAGTGAAGAATTTGCATGAAAGTGGAATTAAAAGAGTTCCAAAGAAATATATATTTCCAATTTCACAAAGACCAAATCTTTATTCTATAAATGGAAAGCCACAAATGTCTCTACCCATCATTGATTTTGCTCAACTTCATGGTCCTAATAGAGCTCAAGTTCTTGATTCACTATCCTATGCTTGTGAAAACTATGGATTTTTCCAGGTAAATTGTACTTCATCTGTCGCGTGATACACTTTCTTTTTTAGTGTGCCCTCTAGCAGAAGGCGTATGGAAGAAATTAGGTATTAAGCATCAATTAGGAAGGCTAGACTCTAGTTGTCATCTGTTTACCAATTGTCTATGACATGTTTTAGACCATACGTTTCACAAACCTTATGGAAGAAATTAGGTATAAATATGTTTAGGAGATTCCTATGAAAGGATTTGTACTTCATCTGTCTCGTGATACACTTTTTTTTTTAGTCTAACCTCTAAGAGAAGGCCATATGGAAGAAATTAGGTATTAAGCATCACTTAGGAAGGCTAGACTCTAGTTGTCATCGGTTTACGAAATGTCTATGACATGTTTTAAACCATACGTTTCAAAAAACTTATGGAAGAAATTAGGTATAAATATGTTTAGGAGATTCCTATGAAAGGATTTGTACTTCATCTGTCTCGTGATAC
>JBCEWC010000004.1:0-79209 GCA_038996855.1 Solanum aculeatissimum | reverse complement strand
ACATTTGTTTTTAGTCTAACCTCTAACCGAACGCCATATGGAAGAAATTAGGTATAAATATCACGTAGGAAGTCTAGACTCTAGTCGTTATCGGTTTACCAAATGCCTATGACATATTTAGACCATACGTTTCAAAAAACTTTTTCTTTCTTAAATTTCGTATCAAGACAATCACTATTGTTTTTTAGAAATGCATTTTGAAGTTTGTGATATGTTTATGGTTTCATGCAGTTGGTAAACCATGGAATTCCAGAAGAGGTAATTAGAAACATGGTGGATGTTGGGGGAAAGTTTTTTGATCTTCCATTAGTAGAAAGGGAAAAGTACATGACAACAGACATGACAACACCAGTTAGATATGGGACAAGTTTTAATCAAACAAAAGATGGTGTCTTTTGTTGGAGGGACTTTCTCAAGTTGGTTTGTGACCCTCTTCCTCATGTCCTTCCTCATTGGCCTTCTTCTCCCTCTGATTTTAGGTAAGCAGAGAAGTTCTTTTAGTTTATACTATTAATGTATGTATAAATTGCGTTTGAAGTCTTAGAACAACGATAAAATAATGTTCGTGTGATCTATATATAGTTGCAAGAATTTGAAAAATAGAATCAGTCATTGATGCTCGTGTCAAGATAGACTGCTTACATAACACGTCCCTCTAGCTAGGGTATAACATTTCCTCGAACCTTATGTAACTGCAAAGATGCTTCATGCACTGAATTGTCGCTTTAATATATATATATATATATATTAATTAAGTTGGAGTTTTGGAGCAATGATAAATTTATAGATCACGACTTCAAATCGTAGAATCTTTGAATCACACTTAGAATAATATAGATTGCCTATATAACACCCTTTAGGGTGTGGCCCTTCCTCTAACCTGATATAACTTGAATATTTTGTGCACCAAACTGTCTTCCTAACATTTAAATTGTACTCCCCCTTTCAATTTTTTTTCCATTATAGTTTCTTCTTGCATTGTTATCACTACAAGCAAAGGGCTACAATCCCTAACCTTAACAACAAACCATGTATTAGATCATTAGTTAGTACATTAATACTATTATAATATAATATTATAAGGGTCATAATCATTGTACTCCCTATTTTAATTTGTTTGTATTATCATGTGATTATTATTGTTATTAGTCCATTTCAAAAAAGAATTAAATAAGACAACATATTTTTTAGTTTAAGATCATATAATTCAAAACCCTTATTTGTTTTTTAAAACTTTATGTCAAATCATAAATCAGACAAACAAATTAAAACAAAGAAAGTATAATCAAACAAGATTATATAGAATTCTTTTTAACATTTTGTATTGAATTTTAAACAGGGAAATGGCAATTGCATACTCAAAAGAGACCAAAATGTTGTTCATAAAGCTAGTGGAAGCCATCCTAGAAAGCCTTGGCATTAATGTTGAGACACAAGAAAATGATGAAGAAGAAATGTTAAAAGAATTTGAACATGGAAGCCAGCTAATGGCTGTCAATTTTTATCCACCTTGTCCTAATCCTGATTTGACACTTGGAATGCCACCTCATTCTGATTATGGATTCCTAACTCTTCTTCTTCAAGATGAAGTGGAAGGTCTACAAGTCAAGTGCAATGATGATTGGCTCACTATTCAACCTATCCCTGGGGCTTTTGTGGTCAATGTTGGTGACCACCTCGAGGTACGATATATTCTTCAGAGTTTAACTTTTACATGCTGACATATGTTTCAAGAACTTATACTTATAATCAAGTCGCTTAACAGAGAGATTCAAGATTTAAATTAGATAGATTCTGTCTTTAACAAGCTAGATTTTTATCGCTGAACTCGATAGATGTTTGACCATGCACCTCAACGTATGAGATATTTTGAAGTTTAGATTTTATATATACATTGACGTGCATCAAAAAGACTTATAATATAATTAGGTCGCTTAATAGAGAGATTCAAAATTTAGATTAGTTTTGTTTTTAACGAGCTAGGTTCTTGTTGTTGAATTTATTAGATGTTTGACTATGCACCTTGAGGTACGTATTATTAGGTTGCTCAATGAATATTTTGAGATATTTTGTTGAATTCATTAGACGCTTATTAGATTCTTGTCGCTAAATTCATGAGATATTTTGAAGTTTCAATTTTATATACTGATAACATATGAAAATTTATAAATTATTAGGTCGCTCAATGAATAACTATGATCTATTAATACAAAAGTGAATTTAGAATTTGAATCTCATAAGTTCATCGTCGAAATCAATTCACTTGAGTAAGACAGAGGAGAGTCTAAGTTCTTAATATTGAACAAATTAAACGTTTCAAAATACGTATTCAAGATTTCAGAGAAATGTCGTCAAAATTCCTTAGTAACTCTTTGATTTCAACATCTCACATGATACATTTAAGATTACAAGATTCAATGAATTTTTTGTACGCATCTTTAACTTAAGACTATATAAGATCCAAAATTATATTGATATTTCACATGATCAAGACACATAAAATGAAACGAATAGAATTCCATCACAACCACTAAACTATTAACTCAACCAAAATTCTTTTACTTTTATTTTTCATCATTTAAAGTTAGAATTTCATAATTTTTGACATGATTTTTTTTCAATTATTTTCTTGCAGATATTTAGCAATGGAAAGTACAAAAGTGTGTTACATAGAGTTCTTGTGAACTCATTGAAGTCAAGAATTTCAGTGGCTTCTTTGCATAGTCTTCCATTCAATAGCATAATAAAGCCATCACCTAAATTAATTAATGAAAAAACTCCAAGACTTTACAAAGACACAAATTTTGCTGCATTTCTTGACTACTTAAAATCATGTGATTCCACAAATAAAAGTTTCCTTGAGACAAGGAAGATAACATGAACAAAAAAAAGTTCAACTTTTTTATCTTGATTCATCTGCGACTACATCTGTTCTTCGATCAGGAATTTTTTTGGTTATGATTCTCACAACTGTCCTTTCAGCAGAAGATCACAACGAGACTAGTTGTTTATTATTATGATAGAATGTCAAAGCTAAGGAATTGGGACAAGTTTTGTGTATTTTGACTTTTTCATTATTGGTACTTTTTTTTATTTTTTTTAATTAGTTAGATCAATTATTATTAGAAATTATTGGTTTGTTGTATAGTACACATCAAGTTAATGACATATTTGTATTGAGATTATTATAAATGTATATATAATAGTTTCTTCCAAATCATTTCTTTTCCTAGGAATCTTCCCTCCTCTTTAATTTCCTTGTATTATTTTTATGTTTGTCAAATAAGAAAAGATAGATTATTTATTTCATCATATTTGTATATTTTGAAATTTATTAACTAAATATTTATTTATAATTCGAGAATTCTAAACTAAAACGCTTTCCCTTAATTGGTATCAGAATTAACCTCTCTACATTCACAAGGTCAGAAGAAGGAGGATAAGGCTATATACATACTATCTTACTTAGACTCTACTCATGAGATTACACTAATATTTTATTGTTCAAAAAAATTTATTAAAAAAAAAAGCCAGGTAGTTGACTATAAAAAAAAATTCACTTTTTTTTTTCTGAGTTAAACTCTGAATCAATTTTCAAATATTATTTTTTACTTTAAAAATAAAAGTTACTTTACAAAAAAAAAAAGTAATGAAACGTGGCCAAACGCCAAACCTCTATGTCAATTTTGGAAACTTTAGAATAATATGTTCACATAGCAAATGAATGACCAAGAATAGTGGCGGAGCAAGGATTGACATTAACGGGTTCAAAATCTGAGTAGTCATACGAACTAGTCGAAGAGGCTTCGACGTCTACTATATACATATAAAAAACTATTTTTAACCATATATAAATAATATAATTTTTCGTCGAAGAGGGTTCGAATGAACCCCTTAACAAAGGGATAGCTCCGCACCTGACCAAGAAGCTTTGAATAGAACTCTCCATTTAAACCCAAGGAAAACATTATATTAGTATTATACTCTGTGTGTGTGTGTGATTTTGGGTATAAGCCATCACACTTCATATTTGAAAATCATCAATTGGATAAAATGAATATATTTGAAAGCCATCACACATGTTCATTGTATTTGTTTCATTTGTAGAGATTGTGCACATTAACAAAAGTGGACAAAACATTAATAATTACATGTATTGACTTGTTCCTCGTTGTTCCGATCGAGCATTCTCTTTTCTTTGTTCAATTCTGTCTTATCAAATAAGACTGACTTCTGACCAATTCTAACAAAGTTATATATATACACACACTATTACTTGATTTAAAATACTAAAAAACACATAATTTTATCAAGAAGGTTCGATATTGATTCTATATACACATTAAAAATAAAAGAGTAATCTTATATATATACTATGTAATTTTTCGAAAAAGATCTAAAATTAACCGTTAAGTCGATCACCCTGAATTGGGAACTAATTTTATGGTTTAGTATTGACAATGTGACTAAATAAACTGATTAATTAAGTAATTAATTAGGATTTAGTTAACCCACGTGTGATGTTCATTTCACTTAGAAAATTCCAATTTTATTAATTACTTGGTTAGTGTGAATATAAGAACAGGACCAAGTACTTCTCCCTTTTTTTTTCTTGTCAAAGACGTTTGAAAGATAAATTGAATTCCCTCATTCGAAACTGTGCATGAGACTTTCATCTCACGAGGCCATGAGCGTTAAACAGTACGAGCGCGGGTACGTAATCGAAATATGTGGGCAAGGGATACGAATATACTCTATATTTCAAAATTGAAAATATAGAGATTGTACTTATTCATGTGTACAATAGCTAGTTTTTAGAGGGCTGAGTCTATGTATTTGCAAAAGTAGCCACATTTACTGGTCTGTGGCTACTTTTGCAAAATATACATTAATGTCAATTCCTCTTATTCTAAAATGGAGATTTTGGCCACAAGCCCAAATATTAATTCAAGCATATATATGTCCTTTGCAAGTAATACAAAATAAAATTGTCAACTCATCCAACAAAAATAAATTGTTATTTTCCATTTGCAAAATGGGAAATTGAAAACAAACATTTAAATTATAAAAATTAACAATTTAACAAAAATCAAAAAAAACTTAATTAATAATAGTTATTTTTATTTTTATTATTATTATTATCATCATCATTAGTGTTAGGTTCATCACACATGGGAGTTGTGTAGTAGAAAGGGCTAAGCACATATTTGAGCAAATCCCGGTAAACCACCGTCGGACGTCGGAGCTTTATGCCGGATTTTCCTCCGGCGAAGTCGGTGGCAATGTTGCAAACAGGGTCAGGTGAAGAAACCAATCTCACAAAACAATTTCGTGGATTAATTGTCTTGCCATGACAGGTTTTGTTGACTACTAAATCGAAAATTCCAGCTTCATCTGTGAGGTCACTTCCGTAGTACATCACTCTCCTTCTCTCGTCCAGGCATGTCAGAGATACTATGCTACCTGCACGAGATTCGATATGAGTTAAGCAGATCATATTTTCATGAGCTAATTTTTCTAATGTCCCGCCCAAATTTAACTATCAATCATATTAACATGAACTAACTTTGCGACTACCTTCAATATTATACGTTTTAAATTTCTCCTCTCGATCGTGTAGAGGGTTTATGAGTGGTAGATTCAAGAATTGAATTATGAGTTTGCTAAAACAAGTGCTTCGATAATTAACATTAGGGATGACAAGTGGCGCGGGGCAAATTTGTTTAAATCTACAGAGACTTTATCCCACTCCACATAGCATAATTTAATATTTACAACCAGATCACTTAGATAATGTTTAAAAAAAATCATGTTGATAGAGTTAGATATACATTTATGAATTTACTCTCTTTATTAATTCAAAACTCTCAACGTCTAAATTCTGAATCTGTCACGATAAATTACATACCTTTTATGGCTTTGGCACCATCAACCCATTCATTCCATCCTTCATTACATACCTTTTAACTCACTCCACATAGCATAATTTAATATTTTCAACCAGATCACATAGATAACGTTAAAGAAAAATCATGTCGATAGAGTTAGATATACATTTCTGAATCTATTCTCTTTACTAATTCAAAATTCTCAACGTCTAGATTCTGAATGTGTCACGATAAATTACATACCTTTTATAGTTTTGGCACCATCAATCCATTCATTCCATCCTTGAGTACAATCTTGGCAAAGAACTTTGCCAACAATATGCATAACATCCATTCCTTGTGAGGCTTCAATGAAATTAGAAAACAACAATATCAATGAAGCTATGAAAATAATCTTCATTTTCATGTTTAATATAATTTCTCTAAGAAATATTTGTTCAAAAATAGAAGATAGCATAATGTTTATGAATTTATAAGTATATATATATAGTGGTTTTATTTTATATTTAAAATAATTTTTTTAATAATAAGAATTATATATGTCATGGAAGGTCACTACTTATGACGTGCAAACCATAATTTTGCATTACACCTCAAGGTGATATATTAATTTAATGGTTATTTTTTTTATTAGTATATTTCTTATAAATAGTAATAACATATTTTAATTTTATATTTGAACGGAGAAGTTTATTGAATATGCACAACTTATTAATTTAAAACTCAATAACTTAAAATGAGTAAAATTTCGAATTCATAATCATATTTAAAATCATGAGTTTTGAAAATCTTATAATTATTATTGTTTTCTAGAGGCATATTAAAAGAATATCACTTAGATATTTATTAATTTTCTGATCCCACAAATAATTTTAATTAGTTTGATTATACTTTGGGTTATAAAAAAAAATAATTCAAAACTAAACTCAAATACCATAATAAACCATGAGTGACTCTCACGATCTTAGTCAACCTTCTTATTTTATTGGATTCTTTTTTTTTCTTGATCGAGTTTGCTATTCACATTAATTCGAAATTCATCAGAAAATTTCATATTAAGAGGTAAAACACTTCTTAATTTGTCAGATTCTGAATTTTAGACAAAATAATTTTAACTAAAATTTTAATTATGTGTTTAGATGAACTCGATAATCTGTCTTAAATATTTAATGAATATATGTATATTATTAATTTAGAATTTAATAGCGGACAAAAATCCTGATTCCTGAATGTATATATTTAAAATTCTAACTCTGCGTCTATTCATATCCTGAAACAATTGTGGTCTAATAAGTAGTAACTATAAAAATTTTCGCTCCGACTCTGCTTACATATCACACTCTAGCACAATTTTATGTATTTAGCTTTGATTATTCTAATTTAATATAAGTAATAAAAATCACATGTATGTAGAATATTAGGCCCATATTGAAATATTGAACGATTTAGTTCTATTGTATATTTTATCGGCTATTGATCTATAAATATGCTAAATTGATAATCAAATCAATAACATAGTTATAATTAATTCATGAATAGCGATCCTTAATAGTTTGATTCTTGGTTTAGGCGATAAGAAAATTCTCTCACGAATTGTCATGACCCAAAATAGACTGTGAGTGACACTCATACTTACTCTCCTAGGTGAACGAACTAACGATACAAATCCCAACCTATATAATTATTCAACTTCTAAAGTACAATAATAATAAAAAAAATAACAAAATAAATCTATTACATCACGTTTCTCCAAAACCTGAAAGTTATCACATCAAGGATATTTAATCTCAAAATACAAAGTCTAAGAACAGCAATATCAAATATGTCGATTGTTAATTAAGTGAGACATTAAAAAAATGATTTAGTTAAATACTTTTATATTTATCTAAAAAAGAAAAGGAAATATGTCTTAATGTATTAATTAAATATGAATCATAAGGTGCAACATGAAGTCATAATAGCTTGCTAATATTTACTTGATTTATTTTCAATTTTTTTTTATTTTGTTCACGATTCATATGTATTTTGGAGGTTGATTAATATGAATTTGCTCTTAAAAAAACTCTATTTTCACTATATCAAAAATGATTTTTAGTAGGAATTAATTAAGGACGATAGTTTATTTGCTGCTAAATATGTCTTTTTAGCAGCAATTAGTACTCTTTGTAAATATCCCTAAAGCCTATAGCGACGTTAGATCCAATAACTTTAACACTCTTTGTTAATGTGTATATTTATTGCTAATGAAAATTATTTTTTTGCTGTAATATTTGAAAGTAAACTGCTCCTTATCAAACGATAATTTTATATTTAAGATTCGAAAAAGCGATTCGATGATGATTTATTATTTGTATAATGAGTACAGAAAACTTTTTTTCTACCTTGATTTATGATAATTATTATGAAAAATTGTGGGACAAGAAAACACTTTTTTCAACCATTGGAGTGTACTTCACATGAAGAAATTAGAATGTGGACCATGGTTGGGTATATGATTAATGGAATAAAGTCTATTTTTGGAAATGATTAATTAATATCAATTAACCAAAAAAAAAAAGGTTCAAATAAAAATTGAAGAATAATTTAGGTTTAGTAGGTGCATTACAATTTTATGGTATTAGTTTTTGCACATAAAAGAAAAATCATTAATTCAATTTTCATTTTAAAAAAAAAATTGCTCTTATATAATAATTGGTTAAATAATTCCTGATAAAAAAGCGCATTCATTTGTGCGACCTCTAAGAAAAAAAAAAGAAGTAATAACTTAATTAGTAGTAATAATTATTAAAGGATTTAGTCAATGGAAAGACTTTTTATGTCCGATTTTTAATAAGTTGCACATTTTTGATTCATCAATAATTTTTTTATCACGAATAACTAAAGCTGAAGTTTATTAAAGAATTTTTTTTCTACTAATAGAATTTCCTAAAAAAATATAAAATTTCATGAAACTGATCTTGAATCGTCATTTAAACGCTAATTAAAAAAATATATATTTTGCCAACTCATAAAATCAAACCTAACAAACTTTAAAAATGTCAACAAATGATGATTCATGGGAAAAGTTGGTAGGAGAAAATGAAGGAAAATATATTTGAAATTGTAACAAGAAGTAAAATAAATTGAAGAATCGGGTTGCGCTGCTTCATGCTTCGATTGAAAATAAATCAGTGGGATCATATCGGTACGACTGAATATGCGTTAGAAAGGTCAATCCCTTCCCTGCACGATCAAAAAAATCGGGCCGAACTTCTAAACCGTCCGCTTCCATAGAACAATATCGTGACAACGTAGACCTAAGTTTTCTTACTTTTTGTGCCAACTCATGATCTTATATATATATAATGAGTTTTGTATAAAACTAATATAATCGCTTCAAATTTTTTATTTTATGCTTCTTTATTTTTACTAACCCTACTATGTACTTTGACTTTTGACTTTTTTGTTCTTTCTTCTACACTCGTCTCCTCAACTCACTTTTATCGCAAAGATTTTCTCCTCAAGCGCATGTCTCAGCAATACAAAGTAAATGTTTCATGTGTTAGAAGACTTTAAAATGACCTAGCTCGATATAACGCTCTATAATGACATTATTAAATATTGAAATCTGTTTCTAATGGAATTTAACAGTAATTAATTTTAATTCACCAATAATAATTTAAATCATATTTATAAATAAATCATTTTTAAAAATATATTATTTATTAAAATATTTGTGTTTACTATAAACATGTGAGCTGGTTTGCCCGAGAGGTTAAGGGGGAAGACTTAAGATCTTCTGCACATAAGTGCGCATGGGTTCGAACCCCATAGCCAGCAATTGATTGTTTTTTATTTTTCGTCGTGTCTGATATACACATTGAGGCTCGGTTATATTCAAATTTGCGTCGACAAGTTCTACGTTGAGAGATAAAATATTCTCTAACAAAGGCGACTTTATATTTGGACTTAAATTTGCGTCGATAAGTTCTCTGTTGAGAGATAAAATATTCTCTGACAAAGGCGATTTTATATTTGGACTCAAATACGAGATCTCTAGTTAAGGATGAAAAATTAAAGAACTTATCACTCCACGATAATCTAAATTTGTTTGTTTGTCACACTTAGACTTTCGCTACAGAAACGAGAAGATATAGAAAACAGAAGCTCTCTTGGCCTCTTTTTGTCCCGACTAGAAGGGAAAGTTAACAAAGAATCTATATATATCTAACAGTTCGAAATCAAGTGAGCGGTTGAATTGAAAACACATCTCGAAAAAAATCATTGCATGTTCATGCAATATACAACCGAACCTCGTTATAATGACAATGTTCTCTTGAAATTAACGTTTCATATCTACTATATATATTGATGCATCGATATATACATGTATACTTATATTAACGTTTAAATCGCTATTAGCTGTTATAAATATACGAAAAGAATAGTTGATTGATTTGAATACATCGCAAGTATATCTTAAGCATTCAAATTTCCTATATACAAAAAGAAACCAAGCTTACATAAATAAATACTTATATATTATAATCATAAGAACAATCAGATATTCAAGATAACGTAATTCAAACTTCATTATTACGATTCAAATCTAGAAGCTTATTTTATTTGAATAAGTTGGGAAATTAAGTTTAAAATTAAATTATGGGACAAGTAATCTTTGATCGTTACTCAATTTTTTTTGTTTCATTTCATGTTTGTCAAAACTTATTCCCAAACTTTGGAAAATAGTCATTTCTTAATTTTCAAGTCATGTAGGTTACATGGAAGAATAGTGGATGCATAATCGAGATGGATTCAAAATTTAAAATTTATAAATTTTTATGTGATATTGATAGATTTTTCCTATATTTATTTTAGAAGATATTATGAAATTATAATTGAAGCAGCTAAAGAAATATTATGAAGTCGTTGAAGCAGACACATCAATACGCAGCTGCCTTGAAAAGATTAAATTAAAAAGTCCACAAATTATTTTTTATTGGGCCACCAAAAGCTGCTCAAACAAGCAGCCAATATAAATTCTTTTTTAGTTTCGATTTATGTGACATCGATAGATTTTATATATATATTTTTAAAATTATTGTAAAATTATAATTGAAACAATTAAAGAAATACTATGAAGCAGTTGAAGCAGACACATCAATACACAACTGTCTTGAGAAAATCAAATTAAAAAGTCCGCGAGAAAAAATAAGAAACAGATAACTGAAACAGACAGGACAACCAAAAGCTACTCAAGCAGACAACACGATCGAAAGCTGGTGCCTTAATTTCTTTTATATAAGTACTAATTAACTAATGCTAATACTAATATATTATATAATATTTATACAACTTTGAAAGAATATAAAAAAAATATTTGTAGATCTTGGAAAAATATTTTAGTTCTGAATGTTGGTCTTTGTCTTCTAATAAATGAGTCAACTGTCAACAATCAACATTGTGTCTCCTGCCATTTTTTTAAAAATATATATAGAGTGACGGAATTAAAATTTTAATTTTTTTTTAAATAGATGCATGAATTAGTTAAATGAGGTTTGATATCTATTATATATACAAAAAAGATAATTTAAATACTGTATATATAATATAATTTTCTATCGAAGGATATTTGGATGAATTCCCTAGCAATCTGATAGTTCTGACCCTGAATATTAACAGTTAAATGAGAGGCGATTGTGATTTGACAAATAAAATAAAATGTAAGACTCTTCGGCACGAATGTGAATTTACTCTGACTTTACTGTGAGTATCAGATATCAAATTATTTCGAGTTTATATAAAGTTTGAAGAACTATCACACACAATTTCGAAGAACGTGATATAAACAATCTATCCTAAATATAAATATCAATAACTTCTTTTATGATTTGAATCATCACTTATAAACTATCTGAAGATAATTTTATCGTTGTTTCGAAACTCATTTCGATGAATAAATTAAATTATTGACGGAAGGTCCAAATACAACTAAATTGTAGGGCCAAAATTTAACTATTTTGTACATGTCCTCGTGCTTATTGTTGTCTGCCCATTTAATTTAATATTTTTTTTAAAAAAAATATAAATTTCAACATTTTCTTTTTAAAATTTCCAGACCTATATAAATATTTCATACAATATTATTTAAAAAACTCGAACATAAAATTAATTAATTTGTTGGCTCGATTAATTTAAATTTATGTTAATTACATAATATAATATTCATCAAAAGAGAATATAGTTAATATTTGCATTAAAATTCGATTAACTCTCACTTTATTCTCAAAAAATTCCATATTTAGAAGTAAAATGTTGTCTAACAAAAATAACTTCGTATTTAGAGAGACTCAAATAAAAAATTTCCGATTAATTAATTAGAAAAATATTTATTATTCCATTAAAAAAAAAGGGGGGGAAAAAGTTTGAATTTACTTGTAAAATTGAAACTCAAAATAATTTCTCAACTTTTTCATACGTAATATCATAAGGTGCAAAAAAGCGTATAAAATACGCACTCATTTTATTTTTATTTTTGACATTGATCCCACTCATGAACTCTATCCACATCATTCGGGGCGAAGCCAGATAAAATCAAAAAGTTTATTAAATTTTTTTTGATTAAAAAAAATATTTTTATATATAATTAAATTAAACTCATTTTAACTTTTTTTGAATATTTATTTATTTGTTTATATTTTAAATTTTTTGACCCCGTCACTGTTCATGTTGACAATTTATTATTATTAATAATCCTTTAATTTATCTGGTTTTTCATTACTTAAATTACGATATGTTTTAATTGAACACATACTAAAATGTATTTATCAATTACATTTGGTTTTAATTTTGAATTTTTTTTTACGTGCGTGTTTTTATTTCTGAAACACTCATTACGTAAATAAATTATCCACTTAAAATGTATTATCTTTTTTAATTATATGTATTAGTCTTTTTATCGTAAAACTTGCTTATCCTAAAAGTTAATGTGTATAACTTAAAAATATAGTTTATTTTATATGGTCGATTATAGTTTATCTACATAACGAATATTCTTTTTCAAAATTTGAATTCGAGTCGAAAATTAATACGAGTACTTGTTTATGTGTTTAGGTGTTAGTTTATCAACAAGATTAATAGAACATGATATATTTTGCCTAAAAAGTATTAAGGTAAAATTCCCAAAATACCCCTGTAACAACTCTCTAATCAAGCATGCACACAAGCCCCATTTTTGATGGTGTATATATTTTTTTTTTCCAGCTCGATATTTCATATTGAAGCCCCGATTATATAAAATTTTGTGTCCAATAGGATTCTATTTGAAAAGAAGCACTTTCTATACAAAAAAATTTATTCCAAAAACTCGAACTCGAGACCATTTATTAGTCCTATTCGCTGCCCCATCCTTTCGTAATATTTTTGATAGTATATAAGTGTTCATAGTTCATGTAAGTAATTAAAAGCAAATTCTTGAAAAAAAATTAAAAACAAAGACAGCCTCTTTTCTCTCTCTTGGAAGCACAAATCCCAACTAAAGATTACTGTTTTTGTTCTTGTTCATCCATTTTGTTCATAAAAATCCAATCTTTTTAGTGTTTGTTGAAGTGGGTTGTGCTCATATTTGTATAATTTGTAGAGTTTGGTACATATTTTAGCTTTTTTCAAGAACCTGTCTTTTTTAATGAAATTCTTTACTATGGTTTTGGTGGTGGCCGCCGCCGCCGCGGTTGTGGATGTCGGAGCTGAGAAATTGGCGGCGGGAGTGCTTAGTTTGGAGAGGATTTTGCCAGTGAATGGGAAAGTGGAGCTGGAGGAGCTTAGAGCTAGGGATAAAGCTAGACATGCTAGAATGTTGCAGAGTTTTGGTGGTGGTATTGTTGATTTTCCTGTTGTTGGTTCCTCTGACCCTTATCTTGTCGGGTAATTATTTCATCATATTTCTTGATTTTTTGAGTTTTGGTTGGTTGATACTGTGTTTTTTTTGGAAAAGTTTGATTCTTTATGAGGTTAAACTTGAACTTACTTTGAAATGTGTGGAAGCTATGGTCTATAGTGTTTGTAACTTTGTATTACTTAATTTCTGAATTTGATCTCATGAAGTGTGTTAGTGTAGCATTATACACCAATAAAGTGTAAGGTGAATTGTCTTTTGTTTAGTTTGAGAATTGAACTTACATCTCTATGGGTTCTCTTTGAGATATTGATATTCAATCTAAAGTACTTAGGAGGTGATTTGCTGGTGGGAGGTAAAAGGTAACCCATGGAATTATTATTAGAGGTGTGGAAAGGCTGGTAGGACACCATGGTTATGGAGAAAAAAGATGAAAGATATTGATTTTTAGTGTACTAAAATACCCGTAGTGCAACAAATTTTACTATGCTGTTCTTCTTTTATGGGTGGTTTCTTGTTAATCGTCGATTGGATGTTGATGTAGTGGTGATAGTTCTGTTTTTGTATTGTTTCTTATTCTGATGTAAGGTATTTAAGTAAGATTGATAAGCTCCATGTTGCTAAAAGTCTAAAAATACGAACATTGGCTATATTGTTTTGGTCTTGGCATTTTCGTTCTGAATTTGAGGATGACGGTCAATCTTATTGATTTTGAGTGCTTATTATACTATGGAGATGTATGTATCATTCTACTCTATCAATTTTTTTGACCATCATTTCTCTTTCTCTTGTTTTTGCACTTTTGTTGTGTTTGTAGCCTTTATTTTACAAAAGTAAGACTGGGAACTCCACCAAGAGAATACAATGTGCAGATTGATACTGGAAGTGATATCCTGTGGGTCACCTGCAGTTCCTGTGACGATTGTCCTCGAACAAGTGGACTTGGGGTAACTCATCTTCCCTTCATCTTGTCATTGCATCTTTACTTTCTCGTAAAAAAGTGTGGTGAAAGAATTACCTTCTGTTAGACTGTTACAAGCTTCTGACATGTTACGGCCGCGCAGGTTGAGCTCAACTTCTATGATGCTACGGGCTCATCAACTGCTTCTCCCATTTCTTGTGCGGACCAAGTGTGCGCCTCTATAGTTCAAACTACCTCTGCTGAGTGCTCTACAGAAACAAATCAGTGTAGTTACACTTTTCAGTATGGAGATGGGAGTGGCACAACTGGTCATTACGTCGCCGATTTGCTATATTTTGATACAGTCTTGGGAACCTCGTTGATTGCCAACTCTTCAGCACCAATTGTTTTTGGGTGAGCTGCTATTCTTCGAAAAAAACTCTAAGCACGTCTACTTGTGCAAACTAAATCATCAATATCTATTTTTTTTAGAATACTAATCAACAATATCTATTACTGAACGAAGAAAAGTTCCTGGAATACTAGATAGAATAATTAGAACAATTAAGCTACAGATAAGTTATAAGTAAATGAAGTTAGACATGTGATAGAATATCTTTTGGATTGAATGCACCATGTATTGCATGTAAAATCGAGTGTCAGCAGACTTCTCATGTATAAACTTAATTGAATTTGCATTTATTCGATTATTCTTCTATTTCTTTCATTCTTTTTGATTATTTAATTATTTTTCTTTATCTGATGAATTCATTTTGTTTGATTATTGAGAATCAAAAGAAGGATTGTCTCAATCTTATTACTGATCAAGTTTGGTAACTAGGAATAACGTTGCTCACTTTAGTTGACTTGATGCTTTAGTGGTGATAACGTTTATGTAGTTCCAGAAATTGTAATGGTGCAGGAGTTATTTATTCTCTCAATTGTTGAGGTACTATTTGGGAAATTGAGCTCTGGTGTCACCTGTGTTGTGACATTTCACATTTGTATTTGTCACTTGGGGTGTGTTCAGTATGGAGGAAAATATTTTCCCATGTTTGGTTGGTCAAAATAAGTTCCTTGAAAATGAGGATGTGACATCCCTAGTGAAAGTATGGAAAACAAGTTTCATAAGTGACACTCCACATTGATTGTGTGTTCTCCACCCTCCAACACACCTCATCTTCACCTCACCTGCCATAGCTCCCACCCCCACCTCTCATAGTATTTATTTAAATTATATACAAATGCTTTTAGGATTATATTTTTTGCTTACGTACTGACACAAGAAAATAAGTATGAAATCCACTTATTCTCCTAAAAACAAATTCCATCGAAAACATTCTCTCTTCGTACTGAACACACCCTTGATGTAATGCATTTGACGTTCTTGTATCCTTTAGATCATCATTATTACTTCATGACCTAAGCTTCTATTCTTTTGCTTTTTATCTTTCTCTCATAGATGTAGCTTAAGCTGAATGCATATACCTTTTACCCGAAGCTTATACTTGTATCGAAATCAAAACAGGTGCAGCACCTCCCAGTCTGGGGACTTGACCAAGACGGACAGAGCAATTGATGGGATTTTTGGATTTGGTCAACAGGGTCTTTCAGTAATATCTCAACTGTCTTCTCGTGGGATTACTCCTAAAATATTTTCACATTGCTTGAAAGGAGAGGGAAATGGTGGAGGTATACTAGTCCTTGGTGAGATTTTGGATCCGAGAATCGTATATAGTCCCCTTGTTCCGTCACAGTACGTATTGTTACAGTACAATGAAGTTTCTATTCTTGCTTATAACAAATATAGAGATTTAATAGTTTCATCTTTAGTGTGCCTTGTGCTTCATGATATAGAGTTGTGTTCTTGATAGTTTATGATTCCTCTTGAGCATGTGAAATGTACCAAAATCATCGCATGCTTTCTACATCCTGAGTTTTTTGATACTTCATCGATATATTATTGGTTTTGCATCTATGGATTCATAGTCTTGGCATATTGCGAAGATGTAAGCTTTACTATGTACATATATGACTCAAAAAATTATGTGAGATCCATTTCCACTGTTTTCATTGTTATTTTCTCTCTATTCTCCAAAAATAGAATACTCGATGTATGTGCTCACATGCTCCCTAATTAGTATAAACAGCACACTTTCTACCATTCACTTAAAATTGGCATGGCCTGCATTTGAGTCAAGGGTCCTTTGGAAACAACCTATACCTCCATGAGGAAGGGGTATGTTTTGCTTACACTCTACCCTCCCTAGACCTCACTTGTGGATTTCACTTGGTATGTTGTCTTACTTAAAATAAGATGTACGGAAAACATATCCTGTTTGTGTTTATTTTTAATGTTTTTCTGAATTATTTGCTCTTTAACTATAAGCACGGGGATGGGCCAGGAAAGAAATTGGTCTTTAGCAAGCTTGATTTATCCGCTCTCCACTCCTGCAGGGCGCATTACAATGTATATCTGCAAAGCATTGCTGTTAATGGACAGTTGGTGCCTGTTGATTCATCAGTGTTTCAGACATCTGGGAATCGAGGAACTATTGTGGATTCTGGTACAACTTTGGCTTATATTGCCACAGAAGCTTATGATCCCTTTGTCAGTGCTGTAAGTTCCGCGAGTACTCCCTCCGTCGCAACTTGAATGCTCAATTGCTCTCTTTATCTATACCGAAATTATATCCGTCTCTTAATTTGGAAAATCTGACCACACACTTGTCAACAAAAATCTGACCACATTTGATGTTAGAGAACAACGTTGTGCAGGTCCATAGTGTACATTATAATATATTCACTTTTTATCTCTTCCACTAGAGAACAAAAATAAAATCAATATTCACGTCATTGTTATTAAATGGTTCATATCTGAACTCAAAAGTTCTTACTCTTGTTCCAAGTCAAAAGGACAATAAACTGTGTTGCCCGATTTATTGTGGATTGTGTATATTTTTTATTAGTTTTGTTTGTATTATGCTATATGAAAGGAAGAACTGCAACCAAACAGTGTTTTTTAACTTTTACTTTGGGGTATAAAAAAACATTTGGGCAAGATGACCTTCACTTCAAGTCTACTCCAACTCCGAAAGGGCAGCCTGGTGCACTCAGCTCACGCTATGCACGGGGTCTAGGGAAGGGCCGGACCACAAGTGTCTAACGTTTGCAGCCTTACCCTGAATAAGTCTACTCCAACTCCACTTATGTGAAATGCGACATGGATTTAGGCTCAAGCATCCACATAATAATACAATGCTTTCTTTTCTCAGACTAATGGAATATAGTATTAAACTTGTTTTTTCATTTATCCCGATCAAAATAGTTCAAAACCCTACTTAAGTCGGCACTGGGGAATGTGTCTTTACTAGGAAGGTTAATTAGCTGATTTAGCATTTATGCTGAAAATTGTTTATCATTTGTCTGCAGATAACTGCTGCTGTTTCACAATCAGCTAGGTCAATCATCTCAAGAACAAGACCATGCTTTCTAGTGTCCTCAAGGTTCATCCTTCTATAGTTGAATAGATATTTACTTGGAGGCTTGAGCTCTTAACAACAAAAATATCTTTACCCAACTGCTTTGGTGACTCGAATATGACACCTTTTTTCATTCTGAAACAGCATAGCTGAGATATTTCCCCCAGTTTCTTTGAACTTTGATGGTGGCGCATCAATGGTTCTAAGACCAGCAGACTACCTTGTGCATATGGGCTTTGTTGTGAGTACCGAAATCCGTATTTGTGTTTGAATGTCTTCTTGAAGTCTCGTCTGATACTATATCAACAATGCTATATGCAGCCCTATTGTCTTTTTCATGAACTGCAAATCTAAATGACTCAATTGAATGTATATACCAGGAAGGTGCTGCTATGTGGTGCATTGGATTTGAGAAACAAGATCAAGGTGTAACAATTTTAGGAGGTTGGTTCCTTGTTTACTGCAACATCTATGCCTAAACTCCGAGCTGGTTTCATGATTAATTTATTAACATATCTGCTGGATTATGGTTACTTTTCATATCTGCTGCATCATTCCGTGCGTAGTGTCTTTGTGGGTGCTTAAGCATTCCATCACTCAACCTTTCTGTATCAACTTTTTAAAATATAACATAGTGATTGTCTGCTTAAAAAGAATCGTGTACCTTGGTAATGGTATGCTTAAATAAAATCATCAATCCTGCAAGTATCGATGTTGATGAAAAATGGCCATCCATTTTCTATTAGAAAATATTAGGACTTTAAATTGCAGCTAGAAAATTTCAGTCCGTTTGTCTTTTCTTATTTAGCATCAGTTATTTATTATGGTTGACGAGAAGATAGATATACTTGTAGTACCTGTGACTGGGTTAGATATGTTCCAAAATTTATATTTACAGGTTTGCCTAGTCTTCTGATTTTTATGTCAAATTTACTTGCTTTGGGTTCAGTTGCGTTCATTGCTATTGGTTCGAACACTCAAATACGGATCCAGGATTTGAAGTTTTTACGGGTTCTGGATTCTGCCCGTTTGAGTCACTGAGTTCTAAATTAAATATTTGTACATATTAAATGAACTTTTTACAACAAATATATGATTTGGATCAGAGCTACTAGGTTTTTCCGAACCAGTACTTTCTACTCTTATCTCTGCCTCTAAGAATGCTACATAGTTTTTAAGTTTTATTGATCCCAAGTGTTCGAAATATCCTGCAGCATTACAAAGATATCTATTGTAGCTTATTAGGCAGAAAAGTGGGTGTGGAAAATGTTATATATCTTGCAGAGACAGTGATTGTTACCTTGATGGTTAAGACCACGGAGGGTGGAATACATAGACAGTTAATACATGGAAAGGAGTGTTAGACTGGATGCATGATGCACTCCTAAACTAAGGTTGGAATCACATTAATAGGCCTACGTCTGAAGGGCTGTCTCATTCACGGCCTCAAAATTTTATGTTTAGAACACGTTTACTAGACAGGGTGTACTGTTCTCATTCCTCTTTAGTGATATGTTGGTTGAGAAATAGTTGAGGGGTGGGTGAGTTTGTTGGAAATCAGAGGCTTTTGGTTGAAAAATAGACATTCTTTTTGAAACAGACTAAAAGGAAAGTTAAGACACATATTGAAAAAGTGAGTATTTACCATCAGAATAAAACGAGTCAAATGAAACGGAATGGTCGCACATGATTTATATATTTGACCTCAACTAGTTTGGGCGCAAAGCGCAGTTGATCTATTGATATGCGTCCTGAGTGCAAATTTTGTTTCAATCGTGCATATGCTCTTGAGCCCCCTTCCTCTGTCTTCCTAGACATTCTAAATTTGGCTATTCAATTATTCTTCTGGTTTATTGGTGTATCTAGTTTATTTTTCTTATGGGGTTTTTGAGACGAGGGTTCCCAGGAAACAACCTCTCTACCTCTGAGGTATTGGTAAGGTCTGCGTACATTCTACCCTCCCAGACCCCACTTGTGGGATTCCACTGGGTATGCTGTTGTTTATTGGTATAAAATCCTGTGTAGCTAAAGTTTGGAGATTTAACTTTTAACAACACTAGCCGAAGGTGAATGGTTTCCACGAAACAACTTTTCTGAATGATTTAGAAGTATAAATGCTCAAAAATTGTCTATTTATGCTGGCATTTGAACCATTTATTCCTTGTGAGTTGACTTGTTGCATTGCCGCGCATCTTCATTTGTCTAGGTATTCCGGATCCATAGATAAAAAAGAATCTAGGTTGTGCTTACTTTATTTTCTTGTTTTTCCAGATCTTGTTCTGAAAGATAAGATCGTTGTGTATGACTTGGCTCGACAAAGGATTGGATGGACAGATTATGATTGTCAGTACCCTCCTCGCGTTCCCTCTGAATTTGTTCTCAATTTTTAATGTTTATAATGACTTATGTCTTTGTCATAGGTTCCTCATCTGTGAATGTGTCCATAACTTCTGGCAAGGGTGAATTTATCAACGCTGGACAGTTAAGTGTGAACGATGCATCTGGCTTTGCGATGTTCAATCTGCTGCACACGAGAACTAGTGCTCTTCT
The DNA here is from genome assembly GCA_038996855.1 of Solanum aculeatissimum. NCBI lineage: Eukaryota > Viridiplantae > Streptophyta > Magnoliopsida > Solanales > Solanaceae > Solanum > Solanum aculeatissimum. The sequence goes on along the minus strand of JBCEWC010000004.1, from coordinate 58,515 downwards.
GCTATTATTGGTGCTCATAATTGGTTCCCCATTTTTAACTTAATTCAGTTTTGACTTCCTTTGGTAATTTATAAGCTTGGCCGATTAATATTACTGTAGTTGGCATTGTGTCATTACTAAGTTCTCTGCTGAGCTGATTCCTTCCTTGTTGAGGCCTCTACCTTCATTCTGACCTCAACAGATTCGTCCTTCAGATGTCGTCTCTGTCATGATTTGCACGTGTGTAGAACCAACATGACTCTACGCTCGTTCTGACCTCAAATAGATCTGTCCTTTAGATGTCTGTCTCTATTGTGACTCGCGTGTACATAACTTCTTAGTTAAGGGTGGCTAAGTGAAGACGCGTGACTAGAGGTGAGACGGGAGCAATCTGTTGTAGAAGTAGAAAGTGATTTCTCTGTATGCACATTGCATCATTGTAAAAGCAATTTGCAGTTGTAAGCATTGCTGCTTGTTAAAATTTTCATTTCTTATCTGTCTTATGGCAGTGTAATACATTCTAGAATGTTTCAGTATAATGGAAAGTGTCTATTATTACACCAAATCCCTGCCCCTACACCCACGCACCCAAACATGAATAGAAGATTCCAATGCATCATCTCGACCCCATAGAAACTACGAGATCACTCCAAAGGTGCTTTTGGCGTCCAGGGGCCTCGTATGACTTTGATGACTCATTGATGCACGCTATTACAGTTTAGATGCATTTAGCTATAAACTTATCACTTTACCAAATAAAGGTAATGTGTAAATTTTTGTATCTCTTGCCACCAAAATGAAATATCTATGTCAAAAAATTTCTTCCCTGTGGAAAAAACTAAACCAGGGCCAATTTTACAAAATTACTAAAAATACAGTTTAACCTAACTTACTAATCTAAGAAGATTTAGTTAAAGTACCAAGGAAAAATTGGTGAGTACTAAAACAATACAACGATTGAAGGAAGTGTAATGGCCTAGGACTCTGCCTCCAACTTTGTTGGTTGAAAGACTCACCTCCATTTCTCCTGTAAATCTTTCTTCTCAGACCAAATCCATGTCACGAAAATCGATATAACTAGGGCAACTATGGTAAGGAGAAGCAAAGCATAATTGAAATCATCGGTGAGAGAGTCGTATGTCTTTGAAGGAGCAAGCCGAGTGAAAAAGAGATCAACTCCGTGAGCAAAGACGAGGGTGGTTGACTCTAGCTTCGATGGTATAGTAATTATGCTTCTAAGGCCTTCCACTTTAAGGGCATGTGTAATGTAAGTCTGCAAAGAGCAACCATCAAATCAATATGAAGAACCAAGAAGTAATAGTTAATCCCATATAGAATAAAAGACTCGTTTTTTTTCCCCTTAAAAGTTTGCCCCTCTGCAAGCATGCAATTCGATTATCTCGAAGGACAAATCAGTTTTCCAAACCAACAATGCAAGAGAGATGTATTTTCTCAGTTCATTGCCAACATCATTGTTTTTGAAGTTCTTACTCCTATCTAAAGAATTGTAAGATGCATGTATAAAACATTAGCATGAAATACATTAGAGAAACGAGAACAGCATAAGTTCTGAAGAAAAACATGTAAATGAGTCTCTGTTTGATCAAAGACACCTTGTATCAATCCTCCATTGAAACTTAGTTTTACTAGTTTCAATTTGTATAAATGTGAGTATGTGACCCGATGTACAATTTTAAATGGTCATAAGAGCTACACAGAGAACAGAAACATGAGGATACAATCTGTTTGATCAAAGACCTTTCATATATCAGCATATAACATCTCCTATGTGCCAACTGATAAACATGAGACTCTCAATCCTAACCCAAAAAACCCCATTAAAAGTGTAAAAAGTGTAACAAAGTCTCAAAATTTAAAACAGGAGTGAGGGCTTCACCAAGATCAAACAAGCTTCATGATCTAGAGTGAAAAAGATACCAGATTCCTTCAAATGATATGATCATTTGTCTCCATAGAGAAACCAACTCAAGATTAGATCCTACACGTTCTTGATGTGCAATATGGTACTAAACATCAGCACTCCTAATCTAGAAGTAGGTTTAATATTAAATGCTTAAAAAAATTTAGCTCATATGTTCTAGTTTATGATGCAAAAATGCCCATTTTTCTAGAAACACCATTAACTAGGATTACTATGATCACAAAGGCCTCTTGACTGGCCCCATTTGGTTTCTAAATGGGAGGAAAGAGGAAATGATTTACTTCCCCTAGGTGAATTATTGATGATTTTCTTTGCAGTATTTTGGTAAGTTGGAATTGAAATATTGAAGCAAATCTAATACACTCTTTTTCCATCTAGTTGTTGAAAAAACCAACATAAAAGAGCACCCAATCTTTTAACGAGAAAAAAGAAGGAACCCAACCATTTTCTTCCCTACCAATAACTGAAATGGCCCATACCCACCACTTTTACCCCTCCTTCAGCCCCTCCTGCTTTTACTCCAATCAAACAAAGGGGTACATAGATCAAGAAATACAGATTCGTCGAATTTATTATTTCAATCAAGCAGCTACACTACTATATGCATATAAATGTCAATAATGGAAATGTTTCGTGACAATGCCGTTCCATACTTCCATCAAATAAAATTCACCTTTAGAGTATTTCTTTGATCAACAAAATGTAATGTGTTTTTCCTTTGTGGCAAGCTTAAAAAGGAAGCTCACCTGTGGCATGATTGGCAATGTATCAGTAAGAGGTATAATCCCTTCCTCCTTTTCAGCTTGAGTTGGGTTCAGTGTTCGACGAGGATCAAGAAAACGCTTGTCAAGTGCCAAAACCTGCATTATATCAACATATGGAGTATGAAATGTCTAAGATAACAAGGAAGGAATGTCGCTATCATCCCTGTACAAATATAAAGAATGCATATTCTTACTGTGAGAAATATAGGAGAAGAATATTATTGAATTGTTGTCTACATTATTACATTGAGACCCTATTTATAGATACTAAATTAAACTCCTTTTCCAACTAGGATACTATAATACAATCCTTTTCCAAATAGGATTCTATATACTATTGTTATTTCTATTCCTATTATAAGTAGGATTGTATTTACCTATTCCTATTCTAACACTTACAATGGGACTCCTACCACAGAAGAGATACACGCCAAATAACAGATGTCAACTCCAATTGACCAAGAGAAAGGTAGCATGAAAGTAAAGCTAAAAGTGTTTGGACAAGTGATTGGCAAATCTGACCTGATCACCAATTGTGCCAATAAGCAGCTGTTTGGAAGTGATGCCTTTTGCTGTTGAGGTAACTGCTACTGTTTTCACACTGTGCGTGAAAAAGTAAGATTGAGACTTGGTCATGATTTCAGGACGCGAGTAGGAAGAGACAGGTGCACTAAGATTATGCTTTCCAAGAACAAGCTTCAGGACATCTTTGTTGTCCTACAAATATTTAAGTTGGTAAACAAGGGTTACAGAAAGAAAAAATAAGGACGGAGAACAAATAGAAAGATTAAACTTAGTGGCCAAATGTACCGCGCGAGACTGATCGTAGATCTCAACAACAGACATCTCATATCTGTGTGCACGCAAGTTGAAGTAGTGATAGACAACCCAATTTTCGCTAAATACCTTCACACAGAGAGGCATGTCACGATACTTGGTAACTTATTGGCAGAAAAGAACATCAACATAGAAAGCTAATATCTTCAGAAGCAACAATTATTTTTAGTATTACAGGGTTTGAGCCAAGGAAAACTTACTGCATGTACAGGTCCCTGACAGCCGTGATGAGACATACGGAACAGCACTCGGCCAGTTATTGTGTCAACAAGATAAACAAAAAGCCAGGAATCTTCAGGGGTCACTGATCCAATGTCACCCATTGCTTTAGGAGTTACAGTGGCCAGAAACAACAAATTCTTAGATATATATTTATACAATACATCCTGGTCAACGTTAACTTTAGCTTGTGTATGAACAACCTGAAAAGAATATGAAGCAGGAAAAAGAAGAATATAAAACTACAATCTGAAGGTTCAGCAGCACAATCTGTGGGAACTTTTAACCAAGGCACCTCAGTTAATTTCTTTGCTTAAGTTGCAATGATCTTTTAAAGAAAGAAGCAAAGGATTACCTCACTTAATTTTCTGGTTGAAGTTGCAATAATCTTTTCTGAATCTGAGGGGAAAATTACAGACCAGAGGTCACTGGATTCGAAACAGTATCCATCAGCTATCTCCTCTTTGCAATATTTCTTCACCACATGCCCCTTTAAGAGGTTATTGTTTATATCAACTGAATACCAATATATGTTTCCCAACTCCTTTTGAAAAATGTCAACTGCCTCAGCAGTTCTAGGGTACAGGTGGCCATACCCCTCAGCATCTATTATTAGATGTAGACGCTGCTCAGTTGAATCAGTAAATGGCAGGGGAATAACTTGCGTAATGGAATGACCAGGTGCTAAATAATTAAGCTCCTCTCCTTTGTATGCATCAATAAAGGAGAATATACCAGGTGCATCTGAATTATGTCCACATGTACCAACTACAAGGACTGATGGGTTCTCATCTAATGCATGATGATGGGGAACCTGCCACTGATATAACTTGATCCCCCTTGGACTTTCACAAGTTCCAGATTTACGGAAAGCATTCAGTAGTCGAGACCAAACAATTCGACCATCTCCCGTGTGAAGTGCAAAAAGTTTCCCTGCTCGTGTAAGTACAATCAGTAGCTTCCTAAATCCATTGTGGTCTCGGGTCATCTTACTTTTCTCAGCACTTTGTAACCTTATTCTCTGAACTAATGCTACATCATCAGGAGTTGCAATCATTAAAGTCGCTTTTAGTTTCAGCAAATGTCCCTTCCAACAAAATAATACGGAAGTGAAACGAGTCAGGTACTAAACAAAACAGAAAGATAACATACCAAAGTAATCATCAAATCAAACAATACAAGTTCGCACTTCAATGTTTATGTTATGGTAAGCAAGCATCAAGATGATACACTAAAATTCATATACCAGATATTATGACCCCAAATACACAGACAACTGATTACATAAACTTTCATGAATTGCCACATAACAGCGTTTCATATGAGGCCCACAAGGAAAGCAGAAAAGAAAAGTTTTTTTCTTAGAACAGTGATAAAGAGATCTGAATAAATTACACGCTAGATTATAAGTTTGGGCAAATCATGATTATTTTGTGATATAGCAAATCTAAACACTTTCACATTCTTCATACCTTCAGCCACTCAAAGAGGTTGTGCTCCACTTTTGCAACAGAAACACCGTCCTTTTGTACGGGCAACTCTGAGGTTGTTACATCTATAATAGATGCAAGTGCATCTTCTCTATTCCAGACAACAGCACCTTGTTGTAACAACAATAGTGAATGGTCTTCCATGACAATCAATGCCCTAAATCCATAAGTTCGGTCTGTTCGAACATAGTTGTTGATGAAGACCTTGTGCACAAGTCCCCTTTGTTGGTCGAATTCAATACTTTCCTTGAGAAAATGGCTCTTCCAATCATCACTAGACTTTACAGTAAGTTGAATTTTACTGCCATCTTGCTGAATCAGCCCAATAGCGGTTTGGCCTTCAGCAAAAGACAAAGAATCGCTTACAGCTTCAACCTGGGGGACTGTATCAACTACCTCCAGTGTGCCTTCATCTTTCACTTTAACAAACAACAAAGATCTGTCGATTTTAAGGGTAACCATCCCTGCAAGTTTGGAAGGTAATAATACTGCTGCTCCTGAATAACCCTGAAGAAGATCAGAAATCTGGACCTCTTGAAATTTAATTTCTCCACTAACAAAGCTTATAGAGACTAAACTTGACCCAGATGAATCAAGCATGACTGCTTTGTCATTTGTAGGTAATGACAAATCACCAGAAAATCCACCAGGAAACCCCTTGCTGCTGTGCTTCAGCAGTTCACCATTTCTAACGTTGATTACATATGCTTCAAACTGGGATGTATCACCAATACCTAAAGCGTATATCGTGTCGCTTTCTTCAGGATGAACCAAATGTTGAATGTCAATGCTGCACTTAAAGAAACTACAGATTAGATGGACCTTTTCATAATTTTGGTTAAAAGAACAGTAAGTAAGTTTTGTAAGGTTCCCTAACCCGTTCTGTGCTAAATCCTTCTTCCAGAGGATGTCTCCGTCAATGCTTGAAAGAGCATGCAGGCAACCATTTCCATAAGCCAGAATAACATTGACCTTGTCAGCTCCGAAAGTTGTCTGAAAAGAGAAAATAACAAATTTGTATATCGATCTCACTGATTTCTCAGCCTCTTCGCCGACAAGACAAATGACACTTTCTTCAAGTATGTTCAGAAATAACTATACTTAAAATCATCTCTCAGTTGAAACATTCAAAGGTAGGTTTTTGGTGTCATACACATTTCACAAATATTTGTAATAGAGATAAAAAGTAAATCAGATTTCTTTGCACTTACTGGAGTCAACAACAATGATCTTGAGGATTTTGATCCAGGAAGGAATGACTCCCATACCATCTGTCCATCAGGAAGGTTCCAAGCTCTTAAGACACTTCCTCCCGATGATAGGGTGACAACGTCTGAAAAGAAATAAAATGTCCAGTAGCTATAAGCATTCAATTCCTGTACCAAACAATACTACAATATTACAACACATAGTGTTTATTGTGAATATTTGCTCTATCAACAAAATTAAGTTGTACACTCTTTCCTCCAGAGACTAAGTTGCATAAATCTAGGAAAATTTTCATAAGAATAGACTGAATTAAAGTTTTCGATAGATGAAAAGATTAAACTTGAGGTGACCGGTCAAAGTAACAGTAAGAATAAACTACTGATGGGAATGGACACTAACAGATTAATACTGCTTACTTATGTCTAATAATAGAGAATCCAAGTAATGGGAAAGATTATAGACCTAATTGCCCTTCTACCATTATCCATATAAAAGATCTTCGACGTAGTCCCTCATTGATGATTCAGATGCATCATATTCAACTATCTCTAGTTGTTTACTTTTTGCATAGTAATAAATAAAACCACTTAGATTACCATATAAAAAGAGCATATACTTGTAACTACTCTTCATAATTGTGTCTAGAGCACACACTTGAGTATGCAGCCAAACTTTATAGAGTACCAAACAAAAAGATACTAGCAACCTAATTTCAGTAAGTAATTCAATCTTTTCCCTCAAAATTTATTTTTCCAATAGCTAAAACTAGCAAGAGAAACAAACAAAAAAATAGTTATACATTTTCCCAGGGCGATAGCGATTTCATCAACAACATCATCGACTCCCAAAATCTGCCTCCAAACTGCAAAACAGAAGCAACAAATCCAATTCAACAAATTCAAAACCTAACAAAATCACTTAATTTCAACAAACACAATCACATAAAAACTCACAAATCTCTCCGTGACGAAGATCGAGAGCTGCGATTGCATTCTCTTCAGTAGATACCACAACACGTTTCCTACCTGCCTTCTGTGTTTGAAACACTGCCTTCTTCACTTTTCCAATATACTGTTGATGCCTACACAAATCACTCAAAAACTTATCTAAACATATAATTAAACATCTTTTACTAAGTATAATGATAGAAATTTCAAAAAAGTAAAAAAAAAATACCAGTCCATGAGTCCGACTTGATCTTCATAGAGCGCTAAGGTAGTGTAAAACGAAGAAAACAAGATGATACAGAGAAGAAAAGCTCGAATCGCCATAGCTAATGGCGATCAAAATTTAGATCTGAGAGAAGTATTTGTATTGTTTCCCAGCTCTTTTTGGGGGCGGACTGAGAGTTCAGGATGGGTTTAACTATAGCCGGCCTTCAGTTTTTTTTTTTCTTTTTTATTTTAACCGTATGTTTTTTTTTAATTTTTCATCTGGTCCGGTGCCTATATTAGAACTCGATTATACTTCAATTCGTGCCGCAGTGGGTCCATTTGAGGAAATCACTCCCTACCGAGACCTTTGATCAAGAGAGGAGCACTACATCCTTTGATGGTAAGCATATGTCTATTTGTTGAAAATACTTCTGCCACATAATTTTTACTTTACATATAAATAAATTATTTATTAATCTATATAAATAATTTTCTTTCTTAATTATAAATAATTTTCTTTCTTAATTCATCTTACCATAAGAAATTACGTCTTTAATTACTTAAATTTGACAATTTTTTTTTAAAAAATTGATTGATTCAATCAAATTTTAAAACTAAAAATTACATTTATTACACGTGAAAGAACTTAAGTTTGAAACTTAAGAATTTAGCGTAATTATTATAATTTTAAAAATAAACATTAAATTTATATTTAATATTCACGTCTATAATAGATTTATAAGCATATGTAGCCTATGGTTTATACTAAATGATGCATTATATTGTTTACATCAATTAAAATAATAATTATTTATTTGGGGGACTTTATATTTCAATTAATTTGAGGAAATTTAGAGGAGATATAAAATGTTTTTGGGTGAAATTTTATAATTAAGTTTGAGATTGAAGATAAATATTTTATACGTATATTTAAGTTCAAATATATAATAGAATCAAACTCAATCTATGCTAAACAACATGAATATATCTCGTGTCATTTTGTAGTAATAACTTTCAACTAAATTTATATTAAATAATTTGAATATATTTAAAATAACACCTTATAATTTATTCATAATCACATTTTTTAGAAATAATATCAAAATATTTTAATCCAATCTATAGCAAATTTTTTTAAAAAAATTATCATTACAAATAACCCAAATAAATAAATAAATTAGATTTATGTAATATGTAAAATTCCATCAAAATCTATTTTTTTTCTTTTTTACAGTATCTATATAAAGCACGATTTTCCGCCCTATTCACTCTCTCTCTACTAACAGAATTCGCGCATACATTTTCTCTCTCTAAAATTTCAGTTTGCTTCAGCTACATTCCTCTGTTATACACAAAACCGTAACTGAATTTTCCGGCGTCGGTTTTCTGCCCTGAGACAATGGCGTCGCTGTACGTCGGCGACCTTCACGACTCCGTGACAGACGGCCAACTCTTCGAAGCATTCTCGGAGTTCAAAAACCTCGCTTCCGTTCGCGTCTGTCGCGATTCTTCTACCGGCCGTTCTCTCTGTTACGGATACGTTAACTTCATTTCTCGTGAAGACGGTATATACTCTACCTTTTTTGTATCGTTTGTACTGTTAATTTAACCGTTCGAGTTTTGTGCGGAATTTAGTTTGACATTTGTTTGCATGGCGGATTCCGATGAGAATTTCGTGTTTTGGATTTCTTATATGGTTGACTGATGATCAATGTGGAAACTCGAGAATGAGATATGTATTTACGGAGTAGTACTAAAATTGAATGCAGGTGAATTTTTCCAAGACGGTATTTGCTGTACTGTTTTGTATCGCTTGTACTGTTAATTTTTCTGTTCGTTTTTCTTTGTTTGGATTTTGTGCGAAATTTAGTTTTGACATTTGTTTGCATGGTGAATTCAGATGAGAATTTTGTGTTTTGGATTTCTTAAATGACTGATCAATGCAGAAATTTGAGACTGAGGTATATGAATTTAGGGAGTAGTACTAAATTGTATTCGTAAGAAATTGTGTGAAATGCAGTTTTTCTTCTTTACTTTTATTTTCATGTTTCTGTATCGGCCAGGAAGTATCCTATATGTGTGTAAATGAATTTGTTCCCTGGAACTAATTGTGGGATTCACTCAAGAACCTATTGGTTTTTAGGTAAATATGTTATGCACCCAATGGTGAATATACATTTATAAAAGGAAAATGGCAAGGTTTGCTTTCTTTATGTCATGGAAAAATAAGGAGAGGTTGGCGCTTTTTAAGTTATGTATATGAAATGTATAAGTTGTGTATATGAACTATGAAGGACAATGATGGGATTGGATTTCTACTTGTATGTAAGGTATGCTAGATTTCTTTATGTTAGGGAAAAAGAAGGAGAAGTTGCCGCTTTTTGTTTGAGTATATAAAACATGAAGGACAATGACGGGATTGGATTTCCACTCGTTTGTAAGGAATGTTAGATTTTCTTGATGGAGTTATATTTAGTGGAAATAGGATGGTGTTCAGACTTCAGATTCCGGAAATGAAGTTTTGATAGTGAGCCCTCCCCTGTCTGGATTGATTGGGAAGGGTCAATTTCATCCTGAATCATTGAGAATAGATCAATAAACCAATCAGGTTTTCCGAAGGTTAGAGGACGAAGCTAGAGTGCTGGTTGGCAAGTTCTTTCTTTGTTACTAGTATTTCTTTATTTTGTTGTGGTTGCTCCTGCATGCTATTTCGTCAAGCTATGCATCTACTTAAATGATTGTTATATCTTGTGATCGAGGGACTATATAACTGAAAATCTTGATTATTTTATGATGTTGATTAGTAATGGAATGATTTTCTCTGCTGTGAGTCATTTCAGTGGACTATTGCTGAAGTTATCTCTTACTATGGATTAGTTGGTGATGTGATTAAGGGAATAATTAGTTGTAATTTGAGATGCTGTTGCTGTAATTGGTCAAATTGTTTGTTTTGTGGTGTGAGTCATCTGTGTAGTTCCTTCAATGAAGTCCATCAGTGAGTAGAGTGGTCTTTTGATGGACTGTTTTGTCAACCTGAGAAAGCTGTGGTTTTTCCTTCTCTGTGAGAGGAACAGATCAGTTCATGAACTTTTTTTGCGGTTAGCATTTATTAAGTTTCATGTTCTGGACCAGCGACTCAAGTGACAATGATTGCAAATGCAGAACTTTTGTCTATTTCTTTGGTCGCTTATGATTTGTTATAGTGTGTGTCTGACTTTCTTTTCCTCGGAATTCTTGAGTTTATTTTTCACTTGGAAAGCTTCTACTGTGTTTTAAACTGTGAACAGCTGCGCGTGCTATTGAGGTGAAAAATCATTCCACACTCAATGGAAAAGTTATAAGGGTTAGTTGGTCCCGTCGTGATTCTGATGTGAGAAGAAGTGGAACAGGAAATGTGTTCATCAAGGTACCTTTTAAGGACTGGATAGCAGTCATTCATTTTGAGTTATTAATAGGCTTTTTTCCCGTTATCGCTTTGATCCCCATGAGAAAATGATTTGGGATTTTTCTGCAGAATCTAAATGATACAATTGACAGCGGGAAGCTTGAAGAAATATTCCAGAAGTTTGGAAATATCTTGTCCTGTAAAGTTGCTGTCTCTGAGGATGGAAGGAGTAAAGGATATGGCTTTGTCCAGTTTGAGACTGAGGACAGTGCAAATGCTGCTATTGAGAAGCTCAATGGATCTGTGGTTGGAGGAAAGGAGATGTAAGTGCAATACGCTCTCTGTTATAAGTTAAAGTGATCCTGATGAACTTTGATAGAGTATATAGAAACAATTGCTTTTCTAATTTTTCCCCAAACATTTTTACATCCATTTATGGATAGGTATGTCGGTAAGTTCATCAAAAAGAGTGACCGGATTCTGCCCAGCCCTGATGAGAAATATACAAATTTGTTCATCAAGAACCTGGGTCTTGACATCTCAGAAGAGCATCTTAGAGAGAAGTTCTCTGAATTTGGGAAAATTATTAGCTTGGTCATTATGAAAGATGAGAATGGAGGTTCAAAAGGTTTTGGTTATGTGAACTTTGAGGATTCAGATGATGCTAGGAGAGCAAGGGAAGCTATGAATGGATCAAAACTTGGTAGGTTGATGTTGTCTTGCTGTCATATTCTCAAATGTAACTAACAGCTACAGTGTTCAAGAGTCTGTATATGACCTGTATGCATTGGGCAGGCTGCAAGATCTTGTATGTAGCAAGAGCACAAAAGAAAACAGAGCGCGAACAGATACTGAGGCGTTTGTTTGAGGAGAGAAGGAAGGCACAACTTATTAAGTACCAGGTATCTTTGTTTCTCATTTCCTCATTCAGAAGACATATGTTACTGTAGAAAAGATGTGTTACTGTATTGTATAGTCCACTTTATGATCACGATTAATGTTGCCATAGGGTTCAAATGTATATGTCAAAAATATCGATGGTGATGTCAAGGATCATGAGTTGTGTGAATTGTTCAGTCAATGTGGCAAAATCATCTCTGCAAAACTTATGCTAGATGAAAAAGGAGTCAGTAGGGGATTTGGATTTGTATGTTTTTCCACACCAGCGGAGGCCAATAAAGCGGTGAATACTTTTCATGGTAAGTTATATATCTTTTTACACGGTCTAGATCTTGGTGAATGGCAAGCACTGAATTTTGATCGACATGAGCTAGCACTACTATAAATTTTGGTGCTATCTAACAACTTCTTTCCTATGACGCTTTTGAGTACAGATACCCCAGCTTAAGTAAATTAGTAATAATGCTTTACACTGCTTTCTAACTTTCTAAAGGAGGTGTCAGAAATAATGAAGCATTATCGCATGGATAGAGAGTCCTCAACGGCTCTTATCAATATGGATATACTCATGAAATTCAGGGTTTTAAGGGGTTATTGAACTCCAGAATTTTAATGCAGAAATTTATTTTATTGTGCAGAAATGCATGTCTCTGTCAAATGCCTCAGGACTTAACCATAGATTCTGTAATTCCTATATGGGTACTATGTCGAGCAAGAAATCTAAATGTTAATGATTTTCTATTGTTTGGTTGTTCTAGTTGAGTTGAGGCTAATTGTCCCACATATGGTTCGGTTATGGTGCTTGCTGCACTTGTTAGTAGACAAGGTCTCTCAATCATGTTAAATTTCAAACCTAATTTTTCTTCTTTTATGGCTCTTTTTCCCATCTTTTCTCTGCCATGTACACTGGGGATTTTTGGTTTCTGCTTCTTTTTAATACTTCTGCACTAAAAGGCTTAACCTTGGACTAAGCTCGTGGATGCTACATATATTCTTCATCACGGCAGTTTCTAACCTCTTATTTTTAATTACTATTCTGACATCTGTAATCAACGTGTTTCCTAGTGTTGTGGCATTTGAATTTAGTTGTAAGTGAACTATTGTCTACAATAGCAAAACGAGGAATGAACACAGAAATCTTGGCGAAAACTAAAGCTATTCTAAGACATTGCAAACAACTAACTTAGTTTCTTAAAAATATTACTGCCAGGCTTCCATATATTAGTTGGTCAAGTACGTAGTGATACACAGCAAGATGTTTTTATGCCATGTCATGCTTGCATCAGCAACATTTGTCTCTTATGAACTGCTAAAAAATTCCTTATGCTATTTTGTGGCTCAATGGAACACAGAAATTAAATGTTTCATTGAAAGAAAATTAACAGATGCATATCCATTTCATTTTCCCTTCAAATTTCTCTCATATTATTCATCTGTTCTTCAGTTTGACGGTTTATATTCTTTCAACATTATAATTTATTTGTCATATAATTAAGTTGGTGTCTTCTTTTTTTTTAGTCCATCTACTTGCTCTTAATGAATCTGAACAAGATGAGATGATATCGTTGTAGAAGTCTGGCCTCAAAATTCTTTGAACTGAAAGTTAGAAGATTTCTCTTAAGGTCCTATTAAGTATATTGATGTTATTAGACATTCCACAGGATCTATGTTTGGCCAAAAGCCGTTATATGTGGCTATTGCTCAAAGGAAAGAGGAAAGGCAAGCTCAATTACAGCTGAAGCATGCACAAGGAATTGCAGGTCTCACTGGATCTTCCACTTTTTTCCCTGGTGGATATCCCCCTCTGTACTACCCAGCCCTCGGTGATCTACAAGTATCTGAACAACCTGGGCTGCTGTATCAGCCTCTGAGTACGAGGCACGGTTGGATGGTTAATGGATTCACAAACTCTATTAGACCTTCTTGTCAAACTTCCTTGGTTAGTCCAACTGCAAATTCTCATGATACTTTGGCAATTCTACCACTTCATTGAATAGTCATTGATATGGTGCTAAATTGGATAAACAGAATCTTGAATTTTTCAGCAGTAGCCCGGAGGCACTAAATTGCATGGGCATGTTTCAGGTTTAAACCTATGATGAAATTGCTTACCACTTTCATCTTATTTTTCAGATTCCTAATGCTTCACAATATAGGCAGAATAGGGGAAAGAAGAATGGACATATGCCAGTTCCAAATATGCCTTATTGGCAGCAATCCACCCAATCAGTGGTATCATCAAAACAATCGAGCTTTCCCCAAGTGGTTAAACTTCTTGCTATCCTTTTCCATAAATTGAAATCTTGTTTAGTATTTGTTGATCTGCACAGTGGAGTTGTTCAGCATTCCAATTTAGAATGCTTAAGTTGAAGAATGTTTTTCTGGGACTCCTCTCTTGAAAATGTGACACTTGCCTTTTTACCAAAATGGAAAAATATGATGTCCTCAAATGCCCATTCAGTATTCAGAATAGTGATTAAGCCTTTTGCAAGGATGAGGATAAATACTTTTTTTTATTTGATTTTCAGTTTCATGTACTGATTTAAGTTTCCTTTTTTGGTGTTCTGCATATATTCTTTTTATCTGAATCTTCTGATCATTTCATGTATTTGAAAAACTAGTCCTTCACTTATGTAGTTTTAAGTCTCTGATTTTTAGCTGGAAATTGTTTGATTGATTTGAATTACTTGTTGCAACCGTAAGTCTGTGACTACAAGTATTTAGAATATCATAACTCATTCAGCCCATATTTGCTCTAGCTTTTAACTCGAGAGCAGTTTTTTTGGTTTTCTTAGCTTATTGATGCAAAATTGTTAATCTCACGTGCAGATTACTTGGCACTATGCATTTCAGAAGTTGAGATCTTTTTCCATCAGATGGTTATTAACTTGTTGCTAAACTTCTGGCTGCACTGATTCTTCTTATGAATTAAAGCATGTGAATTGATAAATCCTCAAAATAGATTTAGCTAAAAGTTAGCTAATTGATTATCCTGAGGTTGCTAACTAAATCTGCATGCTGGTTAGTGAAATTTCTTCTGCTTTTGGGGCCTGATATTTTTGAGTTGAGAGTCTTCCAGAAACAACTTCTCTATCTCTATGAGGTAGCAATAAGGTTTGCGTACATTTTATTCTCCGCAGATTCCACTTGTGGGATTCCACTGGGTATGATGTTGTTGTTACTGTTCTATTCATCTGAAGGAGTAAATATGGCTGAGAACATACATTCAACGTTTCTTTGTTTCATTTAATTTTATGAATAAGATCCTGTCATGGAAAAGAAATTGTACTTCTATTTCAAATTGTTATAAACCATAACCAAGTGCTTCTTTGTTCATTCACTAATATGTGTACATTGCTGAACTTCAAGTTTCCTATTTTTGGTGCATGCCTTTACCTGGGTGAGAAGTATCCTCAGAAAATTAAAATTTTCTTCTGAAGGAGTAAATATGGCTGAGAACATACAATTTATGTATGCTTTGCAGGTCAAATATGCACATGGTTGCGGTATGAACAAAGGATCTGCTCCTTCTGCTGGCACCAGTACAAAAGGATCATTGTCTGAGGTTTCAGACAACCTGAGTACCATGCTTACTGGTGCACCTCCTAAGCAGCAGAAAAAGATACTTGCAGAGCACCTTTATCCTCTAATTAGACAACACAAGGTGAACTTATTTCTTGGTTTCTTTCTATCCTTTATAATCCTCTTTCTCTTGTATAATAGCTACCTAAGCACTGATGCAAAATGATCCATCCTGCCACATCTGTTTGGGTTCTTCATAGAGAACCCAAGCCAGTAGATAAACACTTGAAAGAGGACTTGATCCATCTCTGACAATTTTACTGATGGTTGGTGTGGGCGATCAGTCAAGAAGCTCTTTGAAGCCATTTGGCTTTGTGCTTCATTATCATTTGGTTATAAAGAGTTGGTCTGGCTTCTGTATTGGTCTTGCTATGGTTCCAGTTACCCTGAGAATTAACAAAACTAATATGCTTTTTGTGTAGCCCCATCTTGCTGAAAAGGTTACAGGAATGCTCTTGGAAATGGACAACTCAGAGCTTTTATCATTGTTTAAGTCACCAGAATCTCTAGCAGCTATGGTGCAAAAAGCAGTTGAGGTGCTCAATCTCCCCAAGACTGAAGTTCCCACTCGAGATTCATGTCTTCCAAATCTTCTCTCTGCTAAGTTGCAGTCAATTTAGCAACAATTATGATGGCTACTTGTATCTTGATTTTGTGGCTGTTAATACTTCTCCAGGCATTCTATCCGATATGACATGATAGAAACAAAACCATTGTAGTATGATACTGCTTTATGTCTTCGATCTAACAGGGATACACTGCTATAGCATTTAGGCTCCACAATGTTATCAAGATCCGACTTTAATCACTAAACTTGATGGGTTTGACAAAATGTTTTGCTGTTCTCATTTCTTTACATGTTATAGGTGTATTCCATTTCATCTTGCCTATGTTGCATGATATTTGAGAAAGAAGATTGATGATTCTAAGGATAACGTTGAAGTCTATCAGTGTGTTGGGAAAGATGAAAAAACAGGGCCCCCCTTTTACATTAAACACAATTCAATGAAGTTCCCTGCACGATCGAGTTATGTTTTTTGGTAATAGATGCACTACAGATGTTCTCTTTTTTGTTTTTGTTCTTTTGGTATGGAGAACAATTATAGCAAGGAAACGAAACAAGAGAGCAAGTCACTATTTCCTTTTTGTTCTTACTGATCATGTTGCAGGGAAGAGTTTTAAATGTACAGGACAAGTAAAATGCGTTCTACATAAATGTTTTTGTTCACCCAAGAGCAATAAGCTCTCTCGGAATACCCTCACTTTCTTCTAGTTTAGATGTCAGTAAAATCAACAAATCCTTTATGATATCAGACGTATGGATGATAAGATGAATCAATGATTCCCTCCATTTCTCCAATGTCTTCTCACCTTCAGCCTACAGATAGCAGTTGTCCTGAGTAGAAGCAATGCACAATCAGAAACAGCTTGTAACTCGTAGTCGTTGGAATCAACTCGTGAGTTCTTCCATTAAGCCCTGTCATTAGAGGCCAAGGATAGAAGTTTGAGAAAAAGGTGGATGCATTTATTTCTAACACAATTCTGTGTTGTATAGGAAAATCACCTGAGAAATATACTGCTCTGCATCAGTTCGCCTAATGAAAAGAATTGCATGACGAGCAAGGTTGGCTAATTGGTCACTGAGGACAACATTACCAATGTCATCGAGGACCCTCACCTTGATATATGGATCTTTTGGAGGCACCATATCCTGTGAAAAGCAAACATAAGGAAACTAAGATACTTGGCCAAGTCTTTATCATTCGAACTGTGCGGGTCTTCCAGAGATAGAAGGAAGTGAAGTTTTCCCAGAAATCCCCGCCGCCACCACACACACAATGCCAAGGAAAAAAAGAACAGACACACACACACGGAGTGGTGTCATATTTGTGCTTGTCAATGTGGTGTTTTATTTGAGCACGTTTTACTTCTGATAATCTTTTCAGAGATAGTTTTAGTCCAATGATTGATATCGTTATCCGAAGCTTTAAAGTCTATTCACTATAGTCTTTGAGGACTATATCAGGACACAAATAAGAAGTTATAAGAATTGAACACTTACCACGCCTAAATCGAGATCAAGTGCTGACATGTACGATTGGATAGTTGCAGAATGATTCTTAAAATATTCTTTCTCTGAGGTACTAAGCTTCTCTTCAATTTCTTCTGGGAGGACACGCTCAAGAGTCCATCCCAATCTTCGAACGACTTCTGCTCGATTATATCTAAAGGAGGAACAGGAAAGAAAGTCGACAACGAACATAAGAGATGCAGGCAAGATCAGGAAGGTATGACCTTTTCTCAAGGACAACTCTGAAGCTAACTGTTACTCACACATAAGCCATCAGACAACGCTTGTTGCGAATGAGAGACTGATGATGGATGAGCAGCCCATGGTAATTATCATCTTTGGGGAGCTCTGTATTGGTACTTCTATCAGCCACAGGTGGCTCATTGTCACCAGGCGATTCGTTATTTGAAGTTGCATCATTTTGAGTTGGTTGGTTTGCACTTGAACTTTCAGCAGGAGTTTTTGTATTCATTTTCCTGTGTTAAACTCAAGATGGATAAGGTCTGATAACAAAGCTATAATCCATTTGACACTTAGAGAGAGGAGAATACACATGCGTAAGGAAAGAATGGCTTATGTTTTTTCCTTCCTGTTAGTTGATTTTCTTAGTTTTAGGTCTTTAGATAGTTTAGAGTTAAGACATCAAGGCAGAGAACTTTTTCTTTATTTTTTCTGAATATGTTTAAATAATAAGGGAGATTATAAATAAGTCTCTGTACATTTTTTGTGCAAGATAAAGAAACAAAAACTACAAAAAGGTGAAAGGAACTCTTTCAAGGATTTTTCATTGTATTGTAAAGTTGAAAATTCTTAGGTGCTTAACACTCCATTGAATTTACGTCATGGTTGTGAGGGAGGGAAATATGGTTGAGTTAATATTTAGAGCAGAAAACACAGAAAGACGAAAATAATAGCTTAACGAGAGTTAACTGAAAGAATGTAATGGCTGCACCAAACCAAGACATAACGTCCAACAGGACCATTTAAGCAAGAACTTCAGAAAATTCAGCATGCTTGACACATGATTATTATGGAGAAGAAAAGTATATGAAAGCAAACTGGACAAGAAAACAGGTAGAATAGGACTGACTTCAGGATATCAGTTAAGAAAATACATGAGGTATACTTGTTCTGTAAAACATTTGCAACAATAAGAATCACTAAGAAGCTACCTAACTACCGTAACAAATAGCACGTTATGGGTTATACAGCAATAGGGGTTGCAGCAAGAGATGATAACAGACAAAGAAAGCTTGGAAAAACACAAGGAACGTGTTAGATATACCTCACCAAGGAATTGAGGTGCAGGAAATGGCTGTTACATTCTTCAAGTACTTGCATAACTAGGTCAGTCTGCACCGAACAAGAAACTATTCTTTAAGTATAAAACTCTAAGTAAATACCAGACCGAATACGTAATGAGTCAAAATGTATATAAGATTCGAGTAGCAGCAAAGAAATTAACCCCCCAGAACATTAACTTAATGTAAGAAGCACTCATGATCACTCATTTTCTAATAAAACTCCTTAAAAAGAAGTAGAACTGCATGTATAGTCTTGTTAATAACAGGATCAACATTTTGATTGTACAAAAAACCCAGTACAGCATTATAACATAATGACAAACATCCACTTGGTGACGTTATTTCTCATATGTGAACCCATATATTCTAAATGCAAGACGTTTGCATGTTTATATTAACATTCATAACAATAGCTGCAAGAGGCTAACGTCAAATCTCAGAGGCTCAAAACCTATCATGTATACATTTTCACAACCTACATGGAACTGACATGAATTTAAGTTGCTCGAACTCTTCACTTTTGGTGCTGCACCCGTGTCGACACGACATGGGTGTGAGAGTGGGTGTGGGATCCATGTTTGATTTGGTCAATTGATTTCGGGTACTTTGACCAAAATCGATGGGGAAAGTTTAGATAGTTTTAATGATTTTTGTAATTGATACAAAAGGTAAGGTGAAATTGAAGTAAATAGAATATTTTTTATATAGAAATCTCTATCGCTCCTTTCCCTTTAATCTCCTTCCAAGAGTCTCCTCAAGTTCTCCACGTAATATCTCATAATTTAGAATTTATCATTCTATTTTTAGATATTTTAGTTATTTTTAGGTAAATCACCGCACCCGTATCCATATATGGATCCATATCTCCGAATCTTAAAAATTAGATCATAAAGGATCCGACCTCTAGATTCGCTAGATCCGCACCCGAGTCCGAGCAACTTAGACGCGAATGATTAAATTACCTGCAATTAATTTCTAGTAAGCTGAATCAGTTAAAGAATAATTTGCATACATTATAAGCTGCAAGCTGCCCAGGTTCACTCTCTGCTAGTTCTTGAACTAATTCTCTACCCTTCTTTCCATACATTTCTTCCGATTCAAATGGGTCAAGCACTAACCAAAATTTACCTGCAGTCACCGAAGCATTCATCAAACATGTAAATCCAAAATTGCTTAAAATTGAAAAATGAAATCGTACTTACGCAACTATTGACATAACTAATAGTGCTTGTTAAATGAACAATTCTGATCTAGTGACAGTAAATTATCTGAGCTATAACATAAAAGGAGAATATTTGTTCAGAGAAAAGAGGAAGAAAACAAGTACTCTTTACTTTCAAGCTTATAAAGACCTCATTTTGCCAATCAGGTCAAGTTAGCAATCAACACAGAAGAAAGACATGGATAATACCAACAGTTTGTTGATCTTTTTCAACTCAGAGGAAAACTCAGTGAGTAATCACCATAAAAACAGGTTGAAATTTTAAAATTTGGGAATCTGGGTTTGCTTTAAATCCTTTAAAAATCTCTTTGGGTGTCTCAGATTTAGCAAAAAAACTTGTCAAAATGGTGAAAATATTGTATATCTGAGCTGACTGAAGCATTTCATCAAACATGTAATGTGCATAAACCCAGAAATTGCTTAAATGAACAAAAACCAAATCGTATTTACACACCTTTTTCTTCTCGGATTGAAGATTGTGTAGTTGAGAGAAAATTGAAGTATAATTTTTGTAAATTGATTTACGCTTCGCCAAAATTTGATTCATGAATGATTTTGGCGGGAGTTTCTTCAAGATTTTCAGAATTTAGCCGCCAAATTCAGAAACTAAATATATTTAAAATAGAGTCTGGAAACTACACTTAGACTTCATAAGTTTAAGAAAGAGGCAATAAGACCCACTTAATTCATAGAAATATTTATTTTGGTCCTTTATTTCTTTCTTCTTCTTTTTTCGCCCGCTTAAGTGACTTCGTTGATCTGAATTCATGTAACATAAGACCATTATGGAAATGGGGAATGTTTCGTATCAAAAATTATTTTTATTCTAAAGGCTGAAACTCGAAACATTTAATTAAAGATGGAGAGATTTATTCATCTCATTATAACCCTCAATTATTAGTTGTTTGATTTCGTAAATAGATATTTTCAATAATATTTAGAATATAAAAAAGTAAAAATTCTTAGAATAGAGCAAATCGAACCATATAAGCTTATTTGTTTGGCGTAAGAAATCCTTAATAATTTAATAATGTCCATTCTCGAAAGCTTATTTCTTTTTATATCACTTGTGATGAATGTCTTTTATGGTCTTGTTTAATTGTTATGATGAATATTTCTACCGTTCCAAACATTCAAAAAAGAAAAAAAGAAAGGAAAAGATTGATCAACATGAGTTGTGTTCGAGAGCATTCAGAATTCCTTCACTTTTAATTTGAGGTCTCGAATTCGAGCCTCGAGAATGTAAAATTTCATTGGGAGCATTGTCCTTAGAAATGAGCTCTGCAATGTACGAATTCGGGAAAAAAAAGATTGACAAGTGTCAAACTGCTATTGGATACACAGATTTTTCTTTTAACACAAGTAGCACTTCCACAAGTATTGCAAGTTGTGGACTTGTGGTCCTCTCAAATTGGGAATCCACCAAAAAGCCCATAAATAAAAATAAAAGAATTATTTTTTTTTTTGCTAAATAAATACAATATAATAAAAAATATTTATTGACTTCAAATTATAACTTTTGATGAATTTGAGTTCTAGAATAATGTGAAAATTCATACATGTTAAAATTAAAATATGCTTCTATGTTTGGAATTTTTGAAGCGAACTCTTCTGAGTGTCTTTATTGGAAAATTCCATACAGATGTGATAACATTTTGAAGAGTTCGAGCAACGTAAAGTAAAGTGACAAAGTGCAATATGCTTTGTAAAGTTGATTTACTTTTTTGCAAAGTGCATGAGCAAATATACTAGATTCTATTCAAAATTCATAATTACCACATAGTTAGAAGTCCACAACTTCTTTGTCTTTCATGCTTTTTTGAACAAAGTAAGGCATCTGATCTCCCTCGAGAGTTGTGGTGAGATGAATAAGAATCTCAAGTTCGGAAAATACTATGGTAGGGAGCTTCTTCTCGCTTAAATGGTCCTTACGTGGCACCAATCTAGGAAAGTCTGACTCTATTGCAGGTAAAAAACATCGAGTAGGAAAAAGGGCAATCGATGCACTAAGCTCCTACTATGCACTTCCATAGCTCAAAGTCGTGACCTCCTGATCAAATGACAACAACTTTACCAGTTACGCTAAGCCCTCTTCTCAACTTTTTCAGTGTAATGAAACAACATATAGTCTATTCAGTACAACAAAAAAGATTCATGTTTTTTTATAAAATTCTTCTTTACACTAATTTGAACATTCAAAGATCAAGAACAGTGACACATTTTATTTACTAGGACTGATACTTTTAACTAACCTCAATAGGCTCTTCTTGATCAACTATTTCACTTATGCAGTGAAGTTGCTGAACAACATCTTTCATACAGGGTCTCTCTGCTTTCGTTTCTCTTAAACACGCAAGTGCAAGTGCCAAGAACGAGTTCATACCATTCGTTACATTAGTCAGAGGCCCCTCGCCAAGCAAGCACCTGTCTACGACTTCCATAACTGAACCATGGTTTTCTAGCTGAATGACATAAGAAACCAAGTTGACACTATTTTCATCTCGCGAGAAGTCAACTGCCTTCTGAGAAGTAAGAAGTTCTAGTAACACAACCCCGAAGCTGTAAACATCACTTTTATCGGTTAGCTGGTAGTTGCGAAAATATTCAGGGTCTAAGTACCCTAGTGTACCCTGAGCACAAGTGGATACATGACTCAACCCTGGACAAGCCAATCTTGATATCCCAAAGTCGGAAACTTTGGCATTGAATTCGTTATCTAGGAGTATGTTTGTAGATTTGACATCTCTGTGGTATATGGGAGGGTAAGCAGCTGAATGAAGATAAGCCAATGCTTCTGCAGTTTGTGAAGCAATTTTCAACCTTGTTTTCCAGTCAAGAAAGGTGGAGTACTTACCATGTAGATGATCGTGGAGGGTTCCGTTGGAAATGAATTCGTAAATCATCAATGGCTGTTCAGCTTCTATGCAACACCCTAAAAGCTTGACAAGGTTCCTGTGATTGACTTGAGAAAGGATGCCTACTTCATTGAGTACTTGTTGAGTGCTCTTGACATTTCCCACTTTGGCTAACTTTACTGCTACAATCGTTCCATCTTGAAGCTCGCCTTTATAAACTTCTCCGAAACCACCATGCCCCAAGATTCTGTCTTTTGAGAATCCATTTGTAGCCTTCTTTATCTCCTTAAGACAAAACATCCTGGACGGTTTACCACCGTTGTTTGATTTTAGAATGTCTTCTCTTGCCTTGGCAAGCCTAGCCCTGGCTGAGAATCGTCCTGATTTTTTCAAAGCCACTGCAATCACCACAACAGCAAAAACCAAAAACAAGGCAATCCCAATAGATACATTTAACACAAAACCAGAATGTTTCTTCTTCATGCAATTTCCTAGACTTTGGTTCCAATAATAGTCACGATTGCAAAAACAGCGAAAGACACCGTTTTTACCAGAAGGTGAACATATAGAAGCTCCAGAGCAATCAGATTGTGATTTACAGTGTGGCTCGGGTGGCAGAGACCATTGAATTTCCAATCCCTCCTCCCATTCATTTGCTGGCTTCTTAGCATCCAAGTGTAGAATGCTTCTAAATGCTTGGCAACCTGAGATATGCAGGCGTATTTTGTATGCTGACGGCATACCGCCAGCAATAAATGTGCAACATGGATCAACACCACTTGCACACTGAAGTTCCCTTTTAGCATCTACATGACCAGAGCTATGCAGATATTTGTGACACAAGCTAGAAGGTGTGCAATTTAAAGGGGATACCAGAAGCCGAGGAGAACAATTAAATAAGAAGATAGTGTTAGAAGAAGTAACGTTAAACGGAAGAGTCTGGTTTAACCACAGTCCCTCACTCACTGACATGTCTTGTGTAACACAGGTACCAGGCAGCCAAGGTGATGGTTGCACCACCATACGCTGGAACGAGGCCATAATTCTGACAATGACATAAGAACTTCCATTAAGGGTATCGAAATAGAGCTTGTGAGAGTGAGGATCACAACGAATAGAATAGTCAGGGTTGCCACAGTTGGGATTCGTGCTCAAGGGATACGGAACCTCTAGAGAACCACAGTTTGGACAAGTCTTTTGGGAAAAAGAGTAACAAAAGAAGTGGAGTAACAGTAAGACATATAGGTTAGTCTTCCTCCAGTAAAGTATAGTCATGGCCATTTTGTGAGAGCAAAGAAAAAGTTGAAGATGTTATGGTCGAAAGGATTTCAAAAGTGGGTAAATATAGGCAAAGGAAAGAGAATAAAGTGAAAGGAAGCCCGATGCACTTAGCTTCTGAGCGGGTCCTGCGAAGGGCCACAAGGATCTATTGTATGTAACCTTACCCTGCTTGTCTGCAAGAGGCTATTTCCACAGCTCGAACTTGTGGCCTCCTGGTCATATGACAACAATTTTTATGGGTTACAACAAGGCTCCCTTCAAAGAGAATAAAGTGAGTGAATGAAAAATGGAGAAAAGGTATTCAAAAGAATCTAGCTAAGCAAAAAGATTTGGCAATCATTGGGCAAGGGATTCTTATTTGAAGGTGACAAAAAACATAATAATTAAGTTATACCTACAACTCAATTACCACTTGCCTGGAAAGAGATCTCAAATCGTTGCATAGTACAGAAAGAACTAGCTGAAGAATGATAATGACAAGAAATGAATTCTAAGGATGATTTCAGTTCCAAATAATTAATTTGCGGGTTGTCAACAGATATATATGCGTAGCACTCCACTATTGATTTATCATTGTATAAAAATGCAGCCTGCAAGAAGTGAACGATGGTGCCAATGTAAAATTCTTTAAAGAGAGAAAACAGCAAGCCAAAATGAGAAGTATGGCTGGTAGACACTATAAATGTCATAATCTAGGCAATGAGAAGCTTAGGATTTTGTCCAAGACGGTGAAATTTACACCGAAATGACTTCTACAGAGCTGAACTTGTCCTAAATCAAGTCTAAATGTTCTTTGTACTATTTGTATCTCTGGGAATTAGTTGCTTCACTCCTGGTTGATTCAATTATCTATATCATAATTTAATCACTAGCATTTCTTTGGGGTAATTCTCAAGCAAGTCCTTACAGCACTTTTATATGCTCAAAGCAATTTGAATCTCATAATGTGAAAATGAGTTTGAACTATACAATATTAACATATTTAAGGACATTTTCCAGGTAAAATACCAAATCAGGAAGCAGATATCTTAGTATTCTCAAAATTCATACAATTGGCTGAGCGCTTTTGCAGGTGTCAATATCAATATAACATGAAGTACATGGACGCTGTGGTTATCCTTCAACAATTTTTACAGGAGTTCTGCACCGGAAAAAGAAGAAGAACATACAGTAAATACATAAGATACTGAGGATAATGTAGTTCAATCAAAGAAATAATTCCACTAATTCTTTGAAGGTTCTAAAAGCTGACTACTCACCCGAATGGGCTTTGTTTAATAGACAGCAGTTCAATATCCATCTGTAGATTAAAAAATCAGTAGGTGAGAGAAGTAATAAAGATACACTGACCATACAATAATGTTAGAGACAATACGGTCCATTTCGAGAATAAGTAAATTTATCACTTGATCTATACTTTTAGTAGTATATAGAAGGAGGTACTAATGTGGTCTTAGACTCTTAGTTCCACTTCCACAAAACATGATCCAGAAATACTGGTTTTGGTGCAATGGTATTGTGGGCGTTATATGTAACGTTACAGTCTTGGGACAAATATTAATCAAAGTTTTATTTACATTTATTCTTAACTTGAGGTTTTTGTTCAAACTACAAAGTTGCTAATTTTATCAGGCTACTGCAATATCACCACTTTGTAGCCATATTATAAAATCATGACGACACACAATATCACAATAGAGGACGAATGTGTAGGAGATAGCAGATTTTTATGTTTTTCATTTCTCTAAGAGATTTCTGAGTCGTTTTTCCAAACAAAGAACCAAGCTAACAAGTGACCACATAACAAAGAATATTTTAAAGATCATCCCCTATCTTTGTTTTCGGAGGTTTACACATTTATGAGGCTGATGCATTTTGCACCCCCACATACTTTTTCCAAGAAAGATAAAATTCCATATGTGCAGAATACGCTTTTCGGTTGATAAGAATGTTCTGCATCTGTTAGAAGCCCACAAGAGATTTTTATCAACACAAACCTCTAATTCACGGTGAAGGCTCCCATTAGAAAAAGTTTTATGCTAACCACATATTTGATGATTCTGATAAGTTATTCTAAAAGAGTGATGATGATGATCTTTCATTGTGAAAAGGTAAGACAGCATATTGCATTCCACAGACCAACTTAAAGGTTAAATAGACCATAATAGGTGCAAAAACAGTTGAATCGAAATGGCCTTCCGAAATTATTAGATAAGCAATGGTAGTCTTTCTTGGAATTTCCATATAAGCACATGAATGCAACGACAAAATGATACCTCAATTGTTGCATTTGGAGGAATTTCCTGCACACCTTTTTTCCCATAAGCTAGTTCGGGAGGAACTATGAGCAAGCGCTGCAAAAACAGAATATTTTCATTTCAAATGTTTATTGCCTCCATTTAAAGTAATTAATCCATCATTATTGATGCAAATATGGCAGTTAAATTTCATGGTCAGAAGGTATGACACACTGGCTTGTGACCAAGTAGTTGTGGTCCAGCATTCTAAGCTAAGGGAAAAAACTAGAACCGTAAGGACATTCTGATGATAAATCCTACAAATATTGGAAAAATTCTTTGTGCACTGAATATCAAGTGCTTTATGATATATTTAATGGGACCTCACATATACTTCCAACAAATTATGCCTCCATTACAAACTAGTAATGGAGACTATATAAATCCTCTCATTTCAATAGACAATACATAATTTCTCTTTCAAAGCGATTTATTCTCATATTGATATACAACTCTCTATTCAGATAAGAAAGACTCCTGCAAAAATCAAACCTAATGTGAGAGTAATAATAACAACTTAGTCTTATTCTCAACTAGTTGGATTACCTATATGGATCTTTTTCTTTTATCGTGTTTAGTTCTTAGTTAAGTCTGCACTGGATCTAGAGATTGCAGGTTTCTTGATTCAACTTCCCCGAATGTTGATTTTAGGTTTACAACATCTGCTTTTAGCACATTCAATCATCACACTGTCACACTATTGAATCTATGCATATGTAGGTCTATGTAGGACATAACCAGACCATCTTAGGCAGCATTATCTCAGGTTATCTTGTATATATATGCTACTTCTGCAAATTTGTTAGATCTTATATTTTTTAATCTTGTACAAATTTTAACATCTACATTTCAAGGACACCCATATTAAGCATATGTTGTGTCTTAGAAGCGCAACATTCACCCCATAAAACATTACTCGTCTTAGAACCGCTCTATAGAACTTCAATTTCAGTTTGTCTGATATCTTCTTACTGCATAGCAGTCCTGTATCACTCCTTCATGTCTGCGATCGAGTAAATAGCTCTAGGGCAATCAAGTCCATTAGAAGGTTATGCTACTTCAAATGAGAATATTCTGCTTGTGATGAAAGTACAATTAAGTTAATTGTCTCACCTGCCCTCCTACTCGCATCCCTTGAACACCGAGATCTAATCCTTTAAGGACTGTTCCCCTCTCTGATTGACCAACGTCAAATCCATATGGCTACAGGAAGTAAAGGATATTGGATAAGAAACATGATGGTATCTCAAATATAGGAAAAGAAAATCACACAGCTTCAGGTACAATAATTGTTCACAAAAACAAATTAACCTCCTAGATTTTGGCATTATGCTCAGACCAAGTATACAAGACCATAACAATAATGTTGGCAAACCCAAGCCATTTGAATTAACATCTTAAATCAAACCAGGCAAAGTAGAGGAAAGCAAGAGAAGCTTCTATAACTCTTGATATCTCTTTAGAGAATGGATTTTCCCAGTATCACTTTCAAAGGGACGAATCGAAAGACTCCAAAACTTGGCATTGCAAAAAGGGCAATATACTTTTGGCTCTTGCTTTACCCAGTGTAATCAGAAATTTGTAGATTCCCATGAAATGGTTCCTCTCCAAGTAGGTATCATATAAAACCAGATTATGAGAAATGACAAAATTTCCAAATCAAGGACTGGAAAATAATCATGAATCGGAAATATTACATAAGCATGGTCCAGAAGTATAGAAATAACATGAATCTACCAATTAAGGTAATGGAATGTCATAACACAATTTTCCCTACGAAAGCTTTATACAAAAAATTTCAAATGAAGATGCTTGAGAAGTTGAGTTCTAATGTATTAATTGGTAGTTTTCCAAGGTGCGTCTTAACTTCATGCAATAGAATTTCATTGTTTTACATGTAGCAAGTTCCAGACTTGAAACTTGTATCTGATATTTCTCATACTTATTTTTTTCTTCTTGCTAAAGGGGAAATGGGGGAGGGGATTACAAGATGGGAATTGAAGCCTCACCAATAGGTGAAAGTTTAGCTAGCTAGCCAACCAACTGAGCCACTAAGATTCCCCGATATTTTCCATACAAATCATACAGGCTGGAAAAATAAAGCAGACGAGTCTTACTGTTCCTCCACCAACTCCCATTCCTTGTCTACTTGTCATGAATGTGATGTTCCTCCATTTAGCAACATAATGGATCTGGAATTATGACATAATACAATTCAGATTTTAAGAAGCAATCTGTAAATCTAGATTTCTGACAAATATATTATACTTGAGTATCAATTACGACGAAACTGCAAAGCAAAGAGAGACTACATGCATTACATTTTCAAATATATTAAAGAGACTAAAAAATCTGACGTTTCAGGGGCAACTTTCGACATGTGACTTTCCTAACTGTTACGATAAACAAAGTGATCACCAACACCATCAAACAATTCATCATAGGTCTAAGGCATTCCTTGTAACCTATGAACTAAATGATATTGATTGATGAACCATTCACTGAGATGTCGTTTTTAGCTTCACTTGAATTCTTGGTAGTGGGGATCAACATGATTGGTTATTTTGGTTCTAGTATAATTCTATCCTAAACATCACTTGGACGATATCATGCCGGCCTAAACTTCAGAATAACATTGAAGAGGTGCAAGACAAGCAGTGGTTGTGGAATGAGAAGTTACATTTCACCATAAAGAGAAAAAAAAATCCTTTTAGGGCTCAGTATTAAACTTGAACTTAAAAAAAAAAGCCCCTGAAACTTCCATACAGGTCAGCAATCTACTACATCATTTAGCCTGATTAGTTCTTAATATAATCCCATGGGTCAATATTAGTGTATCACATGTGATGCAATGATCTCAAAGTATCTTGCTCTAAACTAGAAAAAATTGGAAGCTGTGGAACTGCTATCTAGAAGCTCAAATGAGGTACATTTTACCTATACCATGCACTTAATGGTGGATTATTAATAATGTGATGTGGTGTATTATCTTATACGAATATGTTTATAGAGATAAATCAAACATTGTACTTAGATACTCAATTCAACTTTGGCACAACCGTACTGCAACTCTAGATCCCTTCACTGCTTCAGCTCCAGTGCCCACTTTCAAGTCATAATACCTGAGAGATTCACACCGAAGAATAAAGTGAATAATCCACAAATAAGGCAGGAGAGTCACAATTCAGATTACTGCTTCTAGCCTTGAAATTAGATGGACAAAGATAAGGATTTCTTTTTCTTTATTGTAAGAGGACAATGTTGCATGAGAAAATGTGTACATTATATGTTGGACTAACATATTGCCTTCCTAGACTCGAGTTAGCTAGATTAATCTTGTTTCAAGTCCAAAGGATTTTATAATTTGTGTAACAACCAAATGTAAAAGGAAATCTGAATGTAGTGAAAACAGTACTTAGATGCTTCAAAATTGTATACTAACTTTAGACCATTTGGAAGGGTTGTGTATTCACTCTCTGGTATTTTTGCTCCCCTAAGCTGCAGCAAGAAAAATACACAAAATTTCCATAAATACATAAGATAGCATTCTCAGCATCTAAATAAGACAGATATCATTATTCTTACAGCTCTTCTGCTCGTGCTAGCGGCTCCAGCCACATCGCAGAGGCAAAGGCCAGCAGCTGAATAGTGAAAAAGATCAAATAAGTAACAATCAAAAAGAAACCCGATCATACAGGGTCTGGGAAAGGGCCGCAAGCCAAGGAGGGTGAGAAATAAGTAACAATCCATCAAAGTTGAATCTTTAAAAGAAATCTGAAACAACTACCAATACTCTGAATGGGACAGTCATATAATAAAATACCAATTGACACATTACACAAAACTAGGATGCAAAAGTATTAAAATGACAAGAAGGGAAAATGGAGTCTTTTTAAAAAAAAATTATGGTAGTGTCCGGGTCAACTTACATGCACCTCAACAAATTCCACCGATATTTGCTTCCCCCCACTAGTACAAGTAGCAGGTAAAATGGACTATGGAGGGTGCTATCCTATGAACCACTCTGACAAGTTTTATCTATGGGGTATTATAACATCTATTCATGATAATTAGCAACAAATTTCAAGAAATCATATTGATTCTAGCATTCTACTAGTCAATGTGTTTTAGATTGAAATGTAAAGACTTAAAAACAAGAAATAAATATAAATGGACCAACCAGCTACAAGAATAGAGCCCATAATTGCCCTTCTTCCTTCATTCTGCTGAGAAAGAGCTTTTTCTGGAGCATCCAAAGAAGATGATTTTGACAAGCAAACACAAGGTAAAGCTGGTCTACTCCAGTTGGCTGAAAAGGGTCTGTTTCCTGTAAGTTCAAGATTCAAACTTTAGCTTCAATTAGTAACATGGGTCTGTTTCCTGTAAGTTCAAGACTCAAACTTTAGCTTCATTTAGTAATATGAGTCTGTTTCCTGTAAGTTCAAGACTCAAACTTTAGCTTCATTTAATAATATGAGTCTGTTTCCTGTAAGTTAAAGATTCAAACTTTAGCTTCATTTAATAATATGGGTCTGTTTCCTCTAAGTTCAAGATTCAAACTTTAGCTTCATTCAGTAACATGGGTCTGTTTCATGTAAGCTCAAGACTCAAACTTTAGCTTCATTTAGTAATATGAGTCTGTTTCATGTAAGTTCAAGACTCAAACTTTAGCTTCATTCAGTGACATGGGTCTGTTTCCTGTAAGTTCAAGATTCAAACTTTAGCTTCAATTAGTAACATGGGTCTGTTTCCTGTAAGTTCAAGACTCAAACTTTAGCTTCACTTAGTAATATGGGTCTGTTTCATCTAAGTTCAAGACTCAAACTTTAGCTTCATTCAGTGACATGGGTCTGTTTCCTGTAAGTTCAAGATTCAAACTTTAGCTTCAATTAGTAACATGGGTCTGTTTCCTGTAAGTTCAAGACTCAAACTTTAGCTTCACTTAGTAATATGGGTCTGTTTCCTCTAAGTTCAAGATTCAAACTTTAGTTTCATTCAGCAACAGGGGTCAGTTTCCTATAAGTTCAGGACTCAAACTTTAGCTTCATCAACTAACATGGGTCTGTTCCCTATAAGTTCAAGATTCAAACTTTATCTTCACTTAGTAATATGGGTTTTTTTCATATAAGTTCAAGATTCAAACTTCAGCTTCAATTAATAATCTTTTCATCTTCTGTGTGTGTGTGTGTGTGTGAGAGAGAGAGAGAGAGAGAGTTACCTGTGAAGGGAGTTGAGGGGAGAGAGTGGAGAAAAGGGGTGGCTTTGAGAGGATGGTAGAGGAGAAGATCCATTCTTGACAGTTGAGCAAATAGGCACAAGATTAGTTATAGTTGTACATTTTTTTTCCATTGTAGCGTTTGTTTTTGTTTAGAGAATTGAGGAAAAATAGATAACACCCTCAATATGAACCACAATTTGTACATAACTACTTGATCCATCCATTAGAATTTGTTTGGTAAAGAATAATTTTTTAATAAATTTTTAATTTTAATTTTTCATATAATATGTTTAAGGATTCAAGATCTGCATGTCTTTAGTTTATAATCATAAAATTAAAAAAAATTATATATTTTAAAACTTTTTATCAAATCAAAATAATCTGCATGTCTTTAATTTATAACCCTAAAATTAAAAAAAAAAAAATTTAAATTTTTTTATCAAGTCAAAATATAAAGAACAAATTGAAATATAGAAGAGTATCATTTAGGATACCCATAGCAATTCCTATCTTTCCTTCAATGGCCACTTCTTTTTTCTTTTCTATCAAGGTAATGTTTGGTTAATTCACCAACATCTTGATAAATTTTATAAAATATTTAGTATTTCATTTTGTATCGATATAGATATTCAATAATTATAACTATCAAAACTTAGACAGATGAAATAATCATTATAATTAATCATATCCTTGAGTGTTGCACACTTTTTTTTATAATAATGAACTAGTCGAGGTATGCACAAATTATCTAAACTCACAATCATAAAATGTATTGTTAAATATGGAGATCACAATGTACTTCAAAGGAGTCAATTAGTTTTTTGTCATTTCATCAATTGAGCGCTACACAATTCTCTTATTATATAAGAAACACTTAGTGCTGAAGTAGATACGAGATCATCGACATGTCTGGTGCTAATAAATATGAAAAAATTACAAATATATACACATAATTAGGCACTAGAACATGACTTTCTAGCAGGAAGAATCAAATCCTCAGTATGATTAGAAACAGAATGCCTCCTAAAACAATTGGTTTCATATTTCATTTTATCACTTCCTTCTACCCATTTCTTGAACTTTTGTATTAATTTCCTCCTTTTTGAATGATAATTAATAGGTGAATTTAAACAAGATTCATTGTGCCCAACTGATGAACTCCTCTTGATTATTAACTCATGTACTTTTGGTACAAATTCTTCAACAATTTCTCTATTCTCTTCTCCCAAATTCAATTCTTGATTCTTCCTTTGTTCCATTTGTTCTTGATTTCTTCTCATTAGTTCATGTCTTAGACATGCATTGCACCATCTTAAGTATATTAGCTCTTTGTCTTCACTAGCTTTGTCCTTTTGCAATTGCTCAAGTTCATTCACCAATTCTTTGTAATCTTCTATTGTCACCACTTCTACATCACTCTACAAAACAAGGAACATTTCAATACAATGTATTAACAATTTTCATGTATGTGATAATGAATAGATGGGCTAGTTTCATCGGATGGTCATTTAACTTTTAGTTTGTTGTACTGAAATCGTAAAACCAATTTTTATAATGGAAAAGTAACTCAATTAAGCATATAACACAAGAAAAAAGAAATACCAACAAAGGATGTTAGGTGAGTGGATATTATGTAAGTTGAATAGTTTTTTAGGTGGTGCCAAGTGGATATTACGGTAAAGTGAGTCGCTGATATGACTATACTTACATGATAACTTTATACACTTAGCATTTTTTCTGATTATGATAGAAATGATAAATAAACAATTAATTATTAGGAACCAAGATTTTTTTTCTTAAACAACCTATATCAATTGGAGATGAAAATGACCTTTTCTGTTTTCTATGATATGTCAATATAATCAAGTTATTTTTCTATTATAAATAGATAGTTTTACGAATTTAATAAAATAAATGAGCTATAAGTTGAATGACCATCCACGAAATCATGATTTATTAAAAATAATACCTACCTTTGATTGGTTTGAAGTCTTTGCCAATTCCAACTCCATTTTCAGCTTCTGAATTTCCAATTCCATTTCCTTGATGACATGATCTTTCATTTCTAGCCCTTTTTGATTTCTTGAAATTTCTTTTTCATTTGCTTCAAGTTGAAAATTTTGTTCCTTTATAACTCTTGAATGTTCTTTGATCTTCTTCAAAAGCTTCTTAACTCTTTTGTGAAGCAAACTATTTTCTGAATTTGACAAATCAAGAAGTTCCATTATTCTCAAATATTCAATTACCATGTCTTGAAATCTTTGGCTTTCTTCTTCCATTTGTGTAATTTCCTTACTTATGAACTCAACTTTATTGATCTCTAATAACAACTTGTTTTGCATATCCATAAGTACAATTTCTTGCTCTTTCAAGTGAGTATATTGTTGAAATTTGGCCTCAAAATCTTCTTGAATTTTGCATTTTTCTTGATAAAGATCAAAACTTTTTGATGAATCTGTATAGAGGGTATGTGTAGAACAATGATCATCATCACTATCTTCAATACAAGATAAACATTCTGAATTTTCAAGACTTTGATGACCACCTTCATTTCTTGAGACCTCATGAGGATTTTCTTGAAATTTATATTTATTTTGATAAAGATCAAAACTAAGGGTATGTGTAGAACAATGATGATCATCATTAGCTTTTATACAAAATAAAGATTCTGAATTGTCAAGATTTTGATGACTACTTTCAATTCTTGAGACCTCATGAGGAGTTTGTTGAAATTTACAATTTTTTTGATAAAGATCAAAACTTTTTGATGAATCTTTATAAAGGGTATTTGTATAACAATGATCATCATCATAATCATCAACTTTTCTACAAGATAAAGACTCTGAAATTTCAAGATTTTGATGACCATCTTCATCTATTGTTGAGACATCATGTGGATTTTCTTGAATTGATGAAATTTGAAAATTTGGGATTTTTCTAGTTGTGATTTTGGCAATTATGTAACCAGCCAAAGTGATGGCTATTGGTATTCCAGCTTTGAGGAATACTGGCTTCATCATATCAACTTTTGTGCTAGTATTTTCCATGTTTTGGAATTGGAAAATTCAATTAATGAATTAATCCAAAGTTCTTTTGAGTGTTGAAATGAAAAATATCAAAGTTCTATAAATGGATTGTTTGATGTATGTTGTATCATTGTAAAGAAATAATTATGTTTATAAACAAATTTAAAGGTTTATAGATTCTTTACCTATATGTTTGCTTTAAGCTACCTTTTGTCAAAGAAATAGTGTTTTTGTTTGCTTTTTGACTACTCAAGAGTCCCTTACAAATGCCTTTTTGTGGGAATCTAATTCCTTATAGTCAATGACAGAGTCAGAATTTTAATTAAGAAGGTTCAAAATTTAAAAAAGTAAACACACAAACTAGCTGAAGGGAGTTTCATATCTATTATATATACATAAAAGATTACTTTAACCTTGTATAAATAATATAATTTTTCATCGATTTGAATCCCCTCAATGTATGTTGCTCCGCCCCCCTTGTGGCATTGAGTTTAATAAGTACTATAACTTTTTTTGTCCCTTTGATTTGATTTCCACCATGATATTGTGTATGCAATAGTATATTGATTTACTAGGGGTTGAATTCTTTGTCTATAATTTAGTGTTGAATTCTTTTGCAAATTGGTTTTCTTTTCTTTTTCCACCAATCATTTCTCTTTGTGTCTCGTTTTATCGTATTGAATTGTCGTAGTTTATGTTTTGGTATTATCCCAAATTATTCACTGTTAATGGATCCACGGTCCAAATTTAGTTACCCTCTAACCTCATTTTCTTCTTTCTTATTTCACGCATGAAGTCAACATCATTGCTATGAGTTAATCCTATGTGATATTTCATCGGTATATTGATATCATATTAGTATCATATACTTCATCGGTATATTAATACCATATCAGTATCATATAAGATTGTCCTTTTCTTTTAAGAGATAAAAAAGAAACATTTAAGAGAAAATTATTAAAGTCACAATCTTATTTATTTAAACTCTAATTTGTGATACTCCGTCAGTATATTGATATCATACCGGTATCATATAAGATTGAACTTAATCTTCTATGATACTCTGTCGATATATTGATATCCTATCGGTATCTTCTGTGATACTCTATTGATATATTATTATTCTATCAGTATCTTCTGTGATACTCCATCGATATATTGATATTTTATCGATATTCTTAGTGATACTCCATTTTAAATATCTTTTGAGGCCATTTTGAATTTAATAAGTATTTTAACAATAAGAAAATTTGTAAAATTTGAATAGCCACATGTTCTAGTTAAATTATTTCTTCAATATTTTGGTCCCACCTCTTATCCCCAAATCATATCATCTGCTTCCATTATTGATTACAGCCTTGCATTGAATTATTGCAAATAACAGTATACATTTTTTTATATAAAAAAATTGTGTGAAATTAGTGATAAAAAACAAAATATAAAGATTCAACTTTGATAGAGTAAATCTTCCTTACACCTTGTTTGGATGGTTGCCCGCTAGGTAATAATAAAAAGACCTATTTTATGTAACATCTGCTTTGATATGATCACATCGTCATCTAAATATTTTTTTCTCATTTTGTTATTTTTTATCTTACCTTATCATGGTAGTTCTATTCCGTAACTTATTTTTCTTGTAGAAAAATCATCCAAATTATGAATGTGTTACCTTGTGTAACGATGGAGAACGATACAATCTCTTCAAACATTGTCTTGATACAATCTATGAATTAAGAGTGTATGATTGGTCATCCTGAGATATATCTGGCTACGCCATTGATGTTAAGTTGTTTTTCAAAAGCACCAATAGATATACTTGGATGTTATAGTGATTACGTTAAGCTGTTTCTGAAAACACCAATAGATTTATTCAGACACTACAAAAGTCGAGCATCGTACTCGTTTGGATGTTATAGTGATTCCGTTAAGCTATTTCTCAAAGTACCAATAATAGATATATTCCAACGTCACAAAAATTAAGCATCGTGCCTATTTGAGTGCTGTAATAATCACGTTTATATTTTAAAATATCACTAGACATATTCAGACATCATAAAAATCGAATATTGTGCCCCATTTGGATAATGTACGGACCACGTTCTGATGCCCATCACGTGTTATAATAAATAATCTTTTTCCAAAAATCATTTTAGCAAATATCCCATGATGAAAATTAATGTAACACTTGTTAGAGAATAGATATTTTTGAACTTTATAATATTATATATTAAGTTTTGATATAAAAAATATACATTGAATATTCATATAAAACAAAATTTGATTTGTCACTATCACTCACGTGAATTGTGGACCTTTCCAAAAATCTCAAAGGAAAAAAAAATCAATTATTGATACTTTATAGTAATTTTTTTTTTTAGTTTTTATTTAGTATTTCGTATTTTTATTGAAATTTGACTAAATTTAAATTTGCATATTAAACATCGACGCATCACACTTTATGTCATAATGATAATATAGAGAGTGAAATTAATTTCATTTTTTGTTAATATGCATAGTGTATGTATCATGTGATTAATTTGAACAATATCATCGCACTACTAGAAAATATGAAATTAGTTGTTAAATTTATTACTACTTTCTAAGTAAATCGTCTCAAAATAGCTCCTATAGCTAATTGAATTTTTATATGTCCCGTCACTATCACTACTAGAAACAAAGGTCTTTCCCACGAACCAATTGATCACTAGTAAAATACATTGTGAGAAACAGACTCTCACTGAAATAGTAAGAAACTTTCTAATTTTTCCATATAAAATTTTTATCGTTTAGCTACAAAATTTTATCAGCTGCTAATTTGTAGGTGAGTCATAATTAAGTGTGTTGTTTGAGGTTGTGCCCATTTTGCACGTCGTTTTGATTTCGGAACTAGAACGCCCTCTCCTTTCTGATAACCAAAGGAGAGTGGAGCTTCAACACCAGTTGTCCTTCTATTTTTTCGGAGAGAATGAGCCCAAACACATTCCACTCTTTTTCGATATCTTGGAGAAACAGTTTGGAAAAAAAGATCAAGATTGATACTGAATAAGTTTTTCTACCAGATATATCTGACTTGGAAGTTAGAAATCTGTCACCTCCTCTTTAATCATTTTACTCATGATGTTCACATAACTCTCCCCTACTTGTAATTTTACACCTATATATACCCTTTCAATTTAGTGTAAGTGATCATATCATAAACAAAATATAAAGTTTTTCTATCAAATATAATAAATATGGAATTCCTTTGTCTAGCCCCATCACATAATTTTATAAGCACCCCCAAATTCAACCCATTCTCTATCAATCAATCGAGCTACTAACACTCTCTATGACATGAAAATGTACCGTAACATGCGTTGCACTAGGGTAAAACCATTGGCATTGCCATTAAAATGGTTACGATTAATTTATCCATCGGATTCTTCAGCTCCCTCGAGGGTGAGTGAACACGTAAAGATACCAAACGTGGAGCCTGGAGAGTTGATAGAAAATAATCGAGTCCCTTACGATCGCGAAGAATTATTGACATATTTGAATGATATATTGGGATCGCCAGTGTACGATGTCGCGATCGAGTCCCCTTTGGAGCGTGCAACGGAGATTTCCAATAAGCTTGGAGTAAACTTTTTTATCAAAAGAGAGGATAAACAGTCTGTATGTTTTCTCTAAACTCTCACATTTCATATAATATGCTTTATTAGTTTTTCTAGTTTTTTATCGAGTGTCTGGTATCTGACACATTTGGATTCGTGTCGCGTGGGACTCACCACTCCTTTAAAAAAAAATGTTAGATATCTATTTTCAAAGCTATAGGTTTTGCTTTAATATTTAGTAGATTTTTATACATAAATTTATTTATCGAAAGTATGAGTTAAAATAAACTTTTTGTAGCTCCGATTCTCAAAAGAAAGTGTTTTACATAAAATAGTTGGAAATATGCAAATCTTTGTGTGCATTAGTCAGTCTCCCTTCTATCTATCAAACACTTGAATTATGAAACTTTCTCCCCGAGCCGCGAAACTAACGTAGCTATATTGGAGCAGTAAAAAGACAAAAATATCCTCAGATTTGAATTAAAGACACTTAGTAGACATGTTGAGACTAAGCGTTTTATATAAAATAGCTAGAAATATGCAAATCTTTGTGCATTCTACATTCTCCCTTCTATCTATCAGCTATATTGGAGCAGTAAAAAGACAAAAATACCCTCAGATTTGAATTAAAGACACTTAACAGACATGTTGACTAAGCGTTTTATATAAAATAGCTGGAAATATGCAAATCTTTGTGCATTCTATATTCTCCCTTCTATCTATCAAACACTAATTGAATCATGAAACTTTCTCCCCGAGCCATGAAACTAACGTAGCTATATTGGAGCAGTAAAAAGACAAAAATACCCTCAAATTTGAATTAAAGACACTTAATAGACATGTTGAGACTAAGCGTTTTATATGAAATAGCTGAAAATATGCAAATCTTTGTGCATTCTACTTTCTCCCTTCTATCTATCAAACACTTAAATCTTTTCTCCCCAAGCCATGAAACTAACGTGGCTATATTGGAGCAGTAAAAAGACGAAAATACCCTCATATTTGAATCAAAGACACTTAACAGACATGTTGAGACTAAGCGTTCTATATAAAATAGCTGGAAATATGCAAATCTTTGTGCATTCTACATTCTCCCTTCTATCTAGCAAACACTTGAATCGTGAAACTTTCTCCCCGAGCAATGAAACTAACGTGGCTATATTGGAGCAGTAAAAAGATGAAAATACCTTCAGATTTGAATCAAAGACACTTTACAGACATGTTGAGACGAAGCGTTTTCTAGTATAGTACTAAAGTAAAGTAATAATATATTGTGAGACTAATTATTAATTAATATTTGTTTATTTCTATATATATATATATATATATAGGTATTTTCATTCAAGGTTAGAGGATCTTTTAACATGACTAGCAAACTCACAAAGCAGCAGTTAGAGAACGGGCTTATAGCAGCATCTGCTGGAAATCATGCACAAGGTCTTGCATTTGCTGCTCAAAAACATAAATGTAATGCTACAATTGTCATGCCTAAAACCACCCCACAATTCAAGGTAATAATTTATGATATTTCGAATTATATGATATGAACTTTAATGTTATGTTAACGTGTTAGTTTGGGCATGTGCAGAGAAAGAGTATCGATACTTCGGTTAGGAGATGCGAGGGGTTGGATTTAAGGGTTATGCAGAGGGGTAGAGATAGACCGAAAAAATATTGGGGGGAGGTAATTAGACAGGATATGATGAAACTTTATCTCACCGAGGATATGACCTTAGATAGAAATGAATGGAGGTCATGTATTAGGGTAGTAGGTTAATAGGCTAGTAGGGGTAAGATGATGTCTGGCCTTATGATATTGTAGGTTAATAGGTTTAGTCGTGTGTTTATATTTTGTCTTGTCATTGTTCGCTTTATATTTGTTACTTTTGTTGTATTTATATTTTATTATTTGTTTTTCACTTTAGTCGTTTTTCTTTTCCTTTTTTCATATCTAATATCTTCTGCTTATGAAACTTGATATTTTTGAGACGAGGGTCTTCCGAAAATAGTCTCTCTATCTCAATGAGGTAGTGGTAAGGTCTGCG
Organism: Solanum aculeatissimum; assembly: GCA_038996855.1. Taxonomy (NCBI): domain Eukaryota; kingdom Viridiplantae; phylum Streptophyta; class Magnoliopsida; order Solanales; family Solanaceae; genus Solanum; species Solanum aculeatissimum. The sequence continues at coordinate 18,142 of JBCEWC010000004.1, read as the reverse complement.
TACATCTTACCCTCCCCAGACCTCACTTGTAGGATTCTACTGAGTATGTTATTGTTGTTGTAATGTTATGTTAGTGTGTAACATTCGATTTTACAGGTTGATGCAGTTAGAATGATAGGTGGAGACTATGTTACGGTAGAACTTGAGGGTAACACATTTGATGAAGCTCAAGATTATGCCTTGAAGTTGGGTGAAGAAAAAAAATTCATATTCATCCCACCATTCGATCATCCAGACATCATCGTAGGACAAGGTACTAATATGGTCGGGTCCATCCCCCGATAGGCAAGTTTAATCCTATCCCGGAACAACTAGTAATGGGCATAACAAAAGAATTTAACTGAACTAACATAAGCACAAGGTAACACTAGACATCCACCAACATAACAACAACAACAACAAATTAATATCCCCTCCCAAGACTTGAAAGTCACCTGTATACGAATACTGTAGACAGGATACAACACACTAACCATACTACAGCTCAATATATACATATACATACCTTTATTTACATCATGGCTTACGAAAAATTGTGCATACATACGTTACATATGACATTTAGGTACGATTGGAGCGGAGATAAACAAACAACTTAAGGACATCCATGCAGTGTTTGTACCTGTTGGTGGTGGTGGTCTAATATCTGGTGTTGCTGCCTATATTAAACAAGTAGCCCCAAATACAAAAGTTATTGGAGTTGAACCATATGGTGCAGCTTCAATGACTGTGTCATTAATAGAAGGTAAAAGAATAAAGTTGGAAAATGTTGATACTTTTGCTGATGGTGTGGCTGTTGCACTTGTTGGTGAACACAATTTTCAAAAATGTCAAGAATTAATTGATGGAATGGTACTTGTTCATCGTGATGATATTAGTGCTGGAGTAAAGGTATGTTTCGATGTTCGATATCTGTTTTGAGATTCTTGCTTAATCTGAATCAACAAAATATATCTAGTAATTTCAACCAGTGGCGGAGCCAGAAATTTTCTTTAAGGGGGTTCAAGATTTTAAAAAGTAAACAGACAAACTAACCAAAGGGGGTTCAACATCTATCATGTATAGATAAAAGATTATTTTTACCATATATAAATAATATAATTTTTCTCCGAAGGAGGTTCAGATAAACCCTTAATTACTATGTGGCTCCGCTACTGATTTCAACTAGTATAAAGGTAAATTTGAACCTTTTTCTCGAAGAATTTGAACACGTGGAGTTCAGTCATTTCAAGTCGGAATTCAATCATTTTTTTTTCTTTCTTTCAAATAGGATGTGTATGATGAAGGAAGGAACATATTAGAGACATCTGGTGCAGTTGCCATAGCTGGAGCTAAAGCATATTGTAAATATTATGGCATTAAAGATAAAAATATTGTTGCAATTGCAAGTGGAGCAAATATGGATTTCACCAAACTAAAATTAGTTTCAGAGTTAGCAGAAATTGGTGCAGGAAATGAAGCTTTGTTAGCTACTTTTATGCCAGAAGAAGCAGGAAGCTTCCTCAATTTCATTGAATGTGTAAGTTACTTTGCTCTAGTTCGAATTCTTCAAAAATATCGTATGATAATTAAGTGATCGATGAATCTAGAATTTTCATTAACATGGTTTGAAAAATTTATATGTTGCATTGTTATTTAAATTCTTTAAACATATGGAAAAATTTAAGTGTTGCATTGTTGTTTGAACTCTTTAAAAGTATAGTCTGCTATATATCTTAGCGGTGAATTCAACATCTTCACTAAAGGGGATTAAAAAAGTTACGTGTTGTATTGTTGTTCGAACTCTTTAAAAATATTGTTGAGTACTAGCGAGGAATATAATTCACCATTTTCATTAAGGAGGTTAAAAAAATTTACGGGTTGCATTGTTGTTTAAACTCTTTAAAAATATCGTCACTATATATCCTAGCGGTGGTGAATTCAGTATCTACATTAAAGGGGATTAAAAAAGTTTATGTGTTGTATTGTTGTTCGAACTCTTTAAAAATATTGTTGAGTAATAGTGAGGAATTCACCATTTCCATTAAGGAGGTTATTAGAAAAGTTTACGTGTTGCATTGTTATTCGAACTCTTTCAAAATATTGTCTAGTACTAGTATTACGTATTGCATTGTTATTCGAACTCCTTAAAAATATTGCCTAGTACTAGTGGCGAATTCAACATTTCTACTAAGGAGGTTGAAAGATTTTACGTGTTGCATTGTTGTTTGAACTTTTTACAAATATTGTCTAGTACCAATGGTGAATTAAGCATTTTTACAAATGAGGTCAGAAAAATTTATGTGCTACATTATTATTCAAATTCTTTAAAAATATCATCCGACACCAGTGATCATGAATCTGAAATATAATTTTCATTAACGAGATTCAAAAAATTTACTTGTTGCATTGTTGTTGCTGGTAGTGAATCTAGAAATTTCATCATGAACTTAAAAAAGAATTTACGTATTGCATTATGGTTCGAACTCAATAATTATATCATATGACCTATGTTTCATCCGTTTTGACTCGACTCGACTCTACTCATCTTAATCCAAGTAATTTGAATGACAGTTGGGCAATTTCAATATTACTGAATTCACATACAGATTTAATTCTCCAAGAAAACGAGCTCTAACACTATACAGGTAATGAAATTTATTTTTTTCAATTTTATATTTCTTTTATTATTTACTATTATATTCAATATTATTTATTTATTTATTGAATTTTGCAGTGTTGATCTAACTGAAGAAAATAATGATATTAAATCATTAATTGAGAGGATGAATTCAGAAGGATTGTATACAACTAATCTCTCACATAATGATTTGGCCAAAGAACATCTAAGGCATTTGGTAATTAATTAATTATCACTATAAGATTTATCAAATTTATTTTTAAATATTTTGAATAGTGAATTATTGTTTATATAGTACTATTAATATGTTTTATGTAATTTTTAAATGTGTTTATATTCGAATTAACATTGTTTTTATTACTTTTTTTTATATATATAGGTGGCTGGTGGCGCACCAAATCTTAATCATGAGGTTTTCTGTCAATTTATTTTCCCTGAAATTCCTGGAGCTCTAAGAAAATTCTTATGTTCTTTCACCCCTCGTTGGAATATAACTTTGTTTCGCTATCGTGAACATGTAAGTTATAATTATGTAAATATTTTTTTATACCATTAATACATAAAACTTACACTTTTATCTTTTAGGTGAATTTTTTGATATTGTAATTTTTTTTAATTATTTTGTAAAATCTTTCGGTGTATAGAAGCTAAACTTTTTTATATTATATATTTGGAAGAATTATTATAACTTTTTTTTTTTGTGGCTATGATAGGGAGAAATAGATGCACATGTGTTAGTTGGATTCCAAGTTCCACCATGGGAGATGGATGAATTCAAATATCAAGCTTATAATCTTGGTTATCCATATCATTTTGAGAGTCTTGATGAAGCTTATAACCTTATAAGTCATGATTGAAGGGGAAAATAAATAAATATATGGTGTTTTAAGTTGCAATTATTGGATATATTTTATTCTTTTTTTAAAGAATATCGTGGTGTACGAATCAGTTGCTGAGAAATAATTAATGAATTAAGTTGTTGTAGGTTAATTTCATCTTTCTTGTATGAGTAATGTAGTGTGTATCCAACGTAATTGCCTTTCGATTTTATTAAGAAATAATTTGTTATTGTCAACTACTTTTTTGAACTATAATTATAAGTTGAAAGTGTTTGTTTTAAAGCGTCCACAAAAATAGTATTTACTGATCACTTGTGAAATTTGAAACTTTGTAAATGGATAGTAATTGCATAAAAGAAAAGGGCCTACAAACATTTCAAGGAAGCTTGGAATGTTTCGCTCATGTGGATAGAAAATCAATAATGATTCGATTGAGGAAGAAGAGAATCATCTGTTTCATGTTTATTGACCCATAAAATTTTACGAGGCGATCTCCAATGCCGCCGGGCCATCTGAGGCTCTTTCCGGGCTCATTACAGATCCCTCGATATAATTTTTTGAAAAAGTTGGTCCTGAGCCCTCGGCAGCGCCAGGAATCGTGGGCTAACACCCACGAAAAACTGTCGAAATCGCTTGTTTCGTATTCATTGACCCATAGAATGTTACCAGGCGATCTCCAACCCCACCGGGCCACCTGAGGCTCTTGCCGGATTTGTTATGGACCCCTCAATATAATTTTTCGAGAAAGTTGACCCGAGCCCCGGGTAGCACCAGGAAACGTGGGCTAACACCTATAAAAAACTGTCAAAATTACTTGTTTCCTGTAACTCTTGGTGATTATAGTGGAGGTTTTGGTCCCGTGATTTTTTACTCTTCACATCGAAGAATTTTTCACGTAAATTTAGTATCTCTTGTTATTGATTATATTCTTACTTTTGGTACTTATTTAGTTGATTTAGTTACTGTCTTAATACCATTGTGCTTGGATTTGTTTGTTTTCTCTAGCCTTAATATCTTTTGAGGCCAATTTGAATTTAATAAGTATTTTAAGAACAAGAAAATTTCTAAATTTTGAATAACCACATGTTTTAATTAAATTATTTCTTCAATATTTTGGTCCCCCCTACCCTACCCCCTAATCAATCTTCTTGATATACAAATCTAAAAGTATCACGAAACTATGTATTTATTAACTTTTTGTTGAAAATGTATACACGTTTTTGGTATGTACCAAATTGATTTTTAAAAAATTATCAACCAATTTTCGTTGAATCTTTTTGATCACCTTCAAAAACAAATCGAAATTCTGTCTTGATCATGTTCACAGAAAAAAAATACTTTCAAGAAAGAACGAGCTAGACTGAAGTGGCTATACATACAAATCTGGCGAAAAGAATCATTTTATGTAACAATCGTTTTGATGCGATTGCGTTGTTACCTCTTATCTTTATTTATTATTTAATAATCAATTTTATTCTTTATCTTACCTTTTCATAATAACTCATCACGTACCCTACTTTTTCTGTTGAATAATCATTCAAATTATGGATGTGTGACATTGTGCAACGATGAAAAATAACACAATCTATCATAATACTATATTATTTAAAATAATACAGTATAACAAAATATAATATAATACGATACTACTATAAAAAATAATGTAACACTCATTAGAGAATTGATATTTTTTGGACGTTTGGTTATTATCTAGTTTTGATATAAAAATGTATATTATTAAAAATTCATATAAAACAAAGCATGGTTTGAGATAGGTCACTTTTACTCACGTGAATTGTGGACCTATTTCTGAAAACCACAAAGAAAAAAAAATGTGATGTTGCTCGAGCTCATTTTAGTTATCATAATTTTTATTTTTAGTCAGATTGACTTTTAGAAAATGCAATATGACAACTAAAAAGGGGACAGAAGGAGTAATAGATTGGTAGTAAATGATAGAAAATGTATGTGTTCGATTATTAACTCTTTACTCGATATGATGGTGTGTTTGATAATATATACGTTTTTGGTATGTACGAAATTGATTTTTTGTAAAATCATATCAATCGCTTCCTTTTTTCGATTAAAACCTTGCATTGAATTATTTCAAATAATATATTATTTTATTAAAAAAATTATGTGAAATTAATAATCTAAAACAAAATATATAAGAATTTGAAGCAAAAAAAAAGGGAATTCAATATTCGATTTTGATATAATTGTGTATTATAAAATGTTACGTTTTGAAGGATATACAATAGTTATAACATTTTTAGAAATTTACCTGCAACGAGCCTAATCTTTTTCGATCTGTGTCTTTCAAAATATCAATAGACATATTCAGACGCTATAAAAATCGAACATCATGCCCATTTGGATGTTGTAGTGACCATCTTATATTAAGTTGTCTTTCAAAACATTAATAGACATATGAGACGCCACAAAAGTCGAATTTCATGTCAATTTGGATATTGTAGTGACCATGTTAAGCTGTATTTCAAAACACCTAGACATATTCAGACGCTATAAAAGTCGAAGATCGTGCCAATTCAGGTATTGTAGTGACCACGTTAAGTTGTATTTCAAAACACCTAGACATATTCAGACACTATAAAAGTCGAAGACTGTGCCAATTTGGGTATTGTAATGACCACGTTAAGTAGTCTTTTAAAACACCAATAAACACATTCAGACGCCACAAAAGTTGCACATAGTGCCCATTTGAGCATGTTAAGTTGTCTTTCAAAATATCAATAGACATATTCAGATTCCACAAAAACTGAACATTGCCCATTTGGGTACGATGTTATAATGATCACGTTAAGTTATCTTTCAGAACACCAACAGACATATTCAGATGCCACAACAATTGAGCATCGTATCCATTTGGTGTTGTAGTGACCACGTTAAGTCCTCTTTTAAAACATCAATAGATATATTCAAATAATGCCACAAAAAGTCGAACGTCATGCCTATTTGGGTATTATAGTGACCACGTTAAGCTATCTTTCAAAATATTTTTTTTTTCATGGCCAAATGGCCACCAAATAAAATAAGTTTCCCTTGATTTATTAAACTAACACTTACACAAAATGAACAAAAAGGCCTATTAATTAGTCACTTTAATTATATGATCCCTATAATTACTAATAATGAACCTATCATGATAATTTCGAAAATAGAAAAGAACAAAAATATTTTTTGAGGCCAATAAGTATTTTAAGAACCAGAAAAAGATGTAAATTTTGAATAGCCACATGTTTTAATTAAATTATTTATTCAATATTTTGGTCCCCCCCCCAAACGTTTTTGGTATGTACAAAATTAATTTTTTAAAAATTAATAGTTTATAATTTTTATTTAAAAAAAAAGAAGTGAAATGAGTGATTACAAAATGTAATGTAATATTTATTTTGATTGTTACTTTAATTTTACTGTATCTTATAATTTAATTTTATTGTTAGGTAATGATGAAAAGAATCATTTTATAACAACCGCTCTATGTGATTGCATCGTTACCTTAATTTTTTTTTCTCAGGTTGTTTTTATTTATCATTTAACAATCTATTTTATTCTTTACCTTACCTTTTCGTAGTAGCTCTATCTCGTACCCTACTTTTCTTGTAGAATAATTATTCAAATTATGAATGTGTGACATTATATATGTACCAATAGAGAATGATTCAATCTATCCAAACACTATATTAATTAAAATAATAAGTATAATGCAATAAAATACGATACATTATAAAATAATAGATAACAACCGTCCAAACAAAGTGTAATAATTATGGCTTATAGATTGTTTAGCGTGTTACGTTTCAAAATATCCCACTATGAAAATTAATGTACATTTATAATATCTTTAGAAGTTTATCCACGATGTCCCAACATATCTTTCTCGATCTGTATCTTTTAAAACACTAATAGACATATTTAGACTCCATAAAATTCGAGTATTATACCCATTTGAGTGTTTGTAGTGATCATGTTAAGCTGTATTTCAAAATACTAATAGACGTATTCAAACGTCATAAAAGCCGAACATTGTGCCCATTTGGGTGTTTTAGTGACCACCTTAAGTTGTTCTTCAAAACACTAATATGCATATTCAGACGACGCCACAAAAGCTAAGCATCGTGCCTATTTGAGTGTCGTAGTAACCATGTTAAGCTGTATTTCAGAAGATCAAAAAACATTCAGACGCCATAAAAGCCAAACATCGTGTCCGTTTGAGTGTTTTAGTGACCACGTTAGGTTGTCTTTTAAAACACGCATAGACATAATCAGACGCTACAAAAGCGAGAACATCATACCCATTTGGGTTTTATAATGATCATGATAAACTTTCAAAACACTAATAGACATATTCAAAGGTCATAAAAGCCTAATATTGTGTCCATTTGAGAGTTGTAGTGACCACGTTAAGCTGTCTTTCAAAACATCAATAGACATATTCAGACATCACAAAAGTTTAATATCATGCTTCGTGCCCATTGGGATGTTATAGTGAACACGTTAAGTTAATTTTCAAAATACCAATAGAGATATTCAGATATCAAAAAAGTCGAATATCGCGCCTATTTAAATATTGTAGTGACCACGTTAAGCTGGCCATCACGTGTTATAATGTTCACGGCACACCAATATTTTTCCAAAATTCATTTTCTCAAATATTTCACGATGAAAATTAATGTAACTCATTAAAAAATGATATTTTTGTACTTTTGAATATTATTAAGTTTTGATATAAAAACATACATTGAATATTCATATAAAACAAAACTTAATTTGAGATTGGTCACTTTTACTCACGTGAATTGTGGACCTATTTCCAAAAATCACAAAGAAACAAAAAAAGGTGATAGTAGATTTATATTGAATTATTAGAAACGGTGCATTTTCGATCGTTTAACTCTTTAATTTATATGATGACGTTTAATTAAATAATACAATTTAAGGTTTTTTTTTGGATATTTGAGAAAAAATTTATGTTATAGATCATGATTATTCTATTTATTTTTCATTGAACCAATTGATCACTAGAAAAACACATTGTGAAAAATAGACTCTTACTGAAATAATGAGAAAATTTCTAATTTTTCCATATAAAAATTTTCTTTTATCATATACAATTTTTATTGTTTAGCTACGAAATTTTGTCAGCTGGTAATTTTTAGGTGTCATAATTGAGTGTGTTGCGCTCATTTCGTATATCCAAAAGAGAGCAGAGCTTCAACAACGTCTGTCATTCTATTTTATCGAAAGGAACAAGCCCAGACACCTTTCACTCTTTTCGATATTATAGAGAAGCAGTTAAAAAAAAGGGTCGAGATCAGATTGATGCGGAATTTTTTTTTCCCACAAGATAGTTTTGATTCGGAGATCATAAATGTGCAACCTCCTCTTTAACCATCCTATTCATGAAGTTCACCTAACTACCCCTACTTCTAATTCTACACCTATATATACCCCATCTATTTAGTTCAAATGATATCATATCATAAACAAGAAATATTTCTCTCTACTCTATTACTATAGTGAATAAAGTTTTTCGATCAACGATCAAATATGGAATTCCTTTGTCTAGCCCCATCACATAATTTTACCATTAGTCCCAAATTCACCCCATTCTCAATCAATCGCCTTACTACCACTCTCCGTGACATGAAAATGTATCGTAACATGCGTTGTGCTAGGGTAAAACCATCGGCATTGCCATTAAAACCGTCAGGATTAATTTACCCGTCCGATTCTTCAGCCCCCTTGAGGGTGAGTGAACCTCTATCGCTGCCCAACCTCGATGAATTCGAGCCTGGACAGTTGATAGAAAATAAACGAATTCCTTATGATAAAGATGAATTATTGCAATACTTGCTTGATATATTGGCATCGCGAGTCTATGATGTCGCGATTGCATCCCCTTTGGAGCCTGCAGAAAAGATTTCAGAGAAGCTTGGAGTAAACTTTTATATCAAAAGAGAGGATAGACAGCGCGTATGTTTTCTTTAAAACTTTTATATACTTCATTAATTTTTCTAGTTTCTCATCGAGTGTCTGGTACCTGACACATTTGGGTTCGTGCTCGCGTGAGACTTACATATTAATTTGTTTATATCTATAGGTGTTTTCATTCAAGATTAGAGGAGCTTACAACATGATGAGCAGCCTCTCAGAGGCAGATTTAGCTAAAGGGGTTGTAACAGCATCAGCTGGAAATCATGCCCAAGGTGTTGCAGTAAGTGCTAAAAGACTTGAATGTCAAGCTACAATTTGCATGCCTACCACCACCCCACAAATCAAGGTACGTAATAATTTTTTACGTATATATAATAGATGTCGAGTCTTCTTTGACTAGTTTATATATCTATTTCTTCAGATTTTGAGTAAAAATTTTGACTCCTCCACTACTTATATAAGAGTATATCATGTTAAAACTCTATTATTTATCATTTTTCTTGAAATATACTAAATCAAAATAGCGTCGCATTGACTAAAGTTTTTTGATAAGACAAAATTTGAAGCAACTCATTTTAACAAGACTTAATTTAGTTCGACTAGAAGTTTGGTTGGGTTGCTCTAGGCCAAGTATAAAGTTAAATTTCATCTATAAGAAATTTTGTTAAAATATTTAAATATTTTTTAAAAACTTTCATATAATATATAGATATATATAACTATGATACAAAAAATCCTTTTTTATAATTAATTTTGTTTGGCAATAAACATATTCAATAAAGAAAAAATGTAGTTTTTTTTTTTTGAGTATCTTTTCTATGTTTGTTGTCCATATATTTCTCTTTTTTTTTTTTTGATATTTTTATGATAGCTTCCATACAAATTTGCATTTTTCAAATCTATCTTGAAAAAAACGTTTTTATTGAATAGATCTTCTTTTTTTTTTCAAAAAATTATCTTTTGGATTCTCAAGAATAGAAGTAAGATTTGTATACATCCTTCCCGACAGGAGCAGAACTATCCTTTGGTTAGGGGGTCATTCAAAATTCTTTTGGCGAAAAATTATACTATTTATATATAATTAAAATAATTATATATATATATATATAGCAGATATGTTTGATATTTTTGAGAGGAGGGTCTTCCGAAAACAACATCTCTATCTCCATTGGTTTGTTGTTGTTGTTGTTGTTGATATATAGTAGATGTCGAATCCTTTCGACTAATTTATATGTCTATTTCTTTAGATTTTGAACTCTCTTAGTAAAAATTCTGGCTCTGTTACTACATTCTGAACTCCACTACTTATATAAGAGTAACATCATGTTAAAACTCGATCATCATTTTTCTTGAAATATACTAAATCAAAATAGCGTTGCGTTGACTAAAATGAAAAAAAATTGTGAAATTATTTATTTTCTAACAACCATATATTTTTTTTTAACAGATTGATGCAGTTAGAACCCTAGGTGGTGAATTTGTTACTGTAGAACTTCAGGGTAACACATTTGATGAAGCTCAAGATTATGCCTTGCAGTTGGTTCAACAAAAAGGGTACAAATTCATCCCACCATTTGATGATCCTGCAGTCATCAAAGGCCAAGGTACTATAAATAAAATTAAACAAACAAGTAGGGCTCGAATCTAAGTTGTGCAGACTCTTCACTTTTAATGTCGCACCCGTATTGAATTCTCTGAAAATACACTATTTTTGGTGAATCCGACACGCACTTGCAGATACTGTCAAAAAGTCTGAGCAACATAGGTTTGAATCCCTCTCTTTCCGTACCTTAGCTTAATTAATTCACCATTTTATCTTAAAGGGGAGGGGGGGGGCTATAAGGTGAGTAATAAAGTACTTATTTTCAAAGTACTATTCAGATAGTCAACCAACTGAGCTATTAAGATTTTTTCTTATAAAGGAGGAAAAAAAAAGGTGGGAGGGTGGGAGAAAAAATTTTCGTTGTCAATTTATTTATTTATCTACTTGTTTAAATATCATTATTGCTTACGAAAAATTGTACATACGTATGTACGACATTTAGGTACGATTGGAGTGGAGATAAACAAACAACTTAAGGATATCCACGCAATATTTATACCTGTTGGTGGTGGTGGTCTAGTAGCTGGTGTTGCTGCTTTTTTCAAACAAGTAGCCCCAAATACAAAAATTATTGGAGTTGAACCATTTGGTGCAGCTTCAATGACTGTGTCATTAATGGAAGGTAAAAGAATAAAGTTGGAAAATGTTGATACTTTTGCTGATGGTGTTGCTGTTGCACTTGTTGGTGAAAACAACTTTCAAAAATGTCAAGAATTAATTGATGGAATGGTACTTGTTCATCGTGACGGTATTAGTGCTGGACTAAAGGTATGTTTCGATATTTGATATCTGTTTTAAGATTCTTGCTTAATTTGAATCAACATCGAGTATATATGGACAAAAGTACATCTAGCGACTTTAACTAGTATAAAGGTAAATTTCAACCTTTTTGAGTTTCAAACGTTAGAAAATTTTTCTCGAAGAATTTAAACACGTAGAGTTCAGTCATTTTAAGGCAGAATTTCATGAATGAATGAACCAAACGTGTAACATGACCCTTTTTGAGTTCTAAAGGTTAGACAACACAAATTTCCTCTAAGAATTTAAACACGTGAAATCCAGTCATTTCAACTCGGAATTCAATCATTTTTTTTTCATTTCTTTCAAATAGGATGTGTATGATGAAGGAAGGAACATATTAGAGACATCTGGTGCAGTTGCCATAGCTGGAGCTCAAGCATATTGTAAATATTATGGCATTAAAAACGAAAATATTGTTGCAATTGCAAGTGGAGCAAATATGGATTTCAGCAAACTAAAATTAGTTGCAGAGTTAGCAGAGATTGGTGCAGGAAAGGAAGCTTTGTTATCTACTTTTATGCCAGAAAAAGCAGGAAGCTTCCTCAAATTTATTGAATTGGTAAGTTATCGTTATTCGAACTCTTTAAAAATATTATGTGATAATTAAGTAATCGATGAATTTAGGATTTTCATTAATAAGGTTCGAAAAATTTACTTGTTGCATTCATGTTATGAATCTAGGTTAGAAAAAAACTACGTGCTGCAGTGTTGTTTGAACTCTTTAACAATATCATCTGGTATATATTATTAGTTCAGTAGCTTCACTTAGGGGGTTGAAAAATTTTACGTGTTGCATTGTTGTTCGAACTTTTTTAAAATTTTTGTCTAGTACTAGCGGTGAAGTCAACATTTTCACTGAGGAGGTCAAAAAAAAAATTGTGTGTTGCATTATTGTTTGAACTCTTTTAAAAAATTATGTCTAGTACTAGCAGTGAATTCAAGATTTTCACTGAGGTTAAAGAATTTAGGTATTACATTAAAAATATTGTCTAGAACCAGTGGTGAATTCAGCATTTTCACTAATAAAAGAGTTAGAAAAACTTACGTGTTGCATTGTCATTCGAACTTTGTAAAAATATCGTCCGACACTAGTAGTAAATCTAAAATTTTCATTAACGAAATTTGAAAAAATTATTTATTGCATTATTATTGTTGTTACAATTTTTTGAAAATATTGTTTAATACCAGTAGTGAGTCTAGAATTTTAAGTCGGTTGACCCAACTTTGTGTGTGGACCATTGTGTAATGGGCTTTAATGCTCAATTCCTTTATGTATAATCTAAATAAAATCGGGCCTTTGGCCCAAGTTTAATTTTTTTTTAAATTCAGAATTATGAATTGTATTGGTGTTCGAACTCATTAAATATATCATATGACTTGTGTTTCATCCATTCTGACTCGAGTGATAGATTAATTATCCGTTCATATCTAAATTCAATCGATTTTGACCTAATTCTTTGACAACTTTACATTAGTATATGATTTTTTTATTTTATTTTTTTGGAACAAAAACTGAAATTTTAATTTGAATTGCAGTTGGGCTCTTTCAATATTACTGAATTCACATACAGATTTAGTTCTGAAAGAAAACAAGCTGTTGCTCTATACAGGTAATAATTAAAGATTTATTTTATTATTTACTATTATAATCAATATTATTTAAATTATTTATTTATTTATTTGTTTATTTATTTTGCAGTGTTGATCTTACTGATGAAAATAATGATGTTAAAGCAATAATTGATAAGATGAATTCAGAAGGATTGTATACTATTGACCTCTCACATCATGATTTGGCCAAAGAACATCTAAGGCATTTGGTAATTTTTTTTTATTTTTAATTATTATAAGATTTATCAAAATAATTTTAAATGTTTTGAATAATGAATTATTGTTTATATAGGTGGTTGGTGGCGCATCAAACCCTAGTGATGAGATTATCGTTCAATTTATATTCCCTGAAATTGCTGGAGCTTTGAAAAAATTCTTACAAGCTTTCTCTCCTCGTTGGAATATAACTTTGTTCCGTTATCGTGAACAGGTAAGTTATATACGTTGACAGTTATATTTTGTATTATATATCTCGAAAGAAAAAAATTATTTTAACTTTTTTTTATATTGACATGATAGGGAGATATAGATGCAAGTGTGTTGGTGGGATTCCAAGTTCCACAAAGTGAGATGGAAGAATTCAAAAATCAAGCTTATAAACTTGGTTATCCATATGCATTTGAGAGTCTTGATGAGGCTCAAAAGCTTATAAGGAATGAATGAAGAAAAAAAAATGGCTACTTTTTTTTTTGTGAAAAAAAATAATCGTGTTATACGAGTCTGTTGTTAAGAAATAATTGATGAATTAACTTGTTGTAAGTTAATTTTATCTTCTTGCATAAATAATGCAACATGTATTCAATGTAATTGTCATTCAATTCCGTTAAGAAATAAATTTATTATTGTCAACTACTTTTTTCTGAACTGGTACTATATGTTGAAGTGACCTTTTATTAAGACGTCGATAAAAACAACATTTATTGATCACTTGTGAAATTTGGAACTTTGTAAATGAATACTAATTGCGTAAAAGAGTCGGACCTACAAACAATGATTGGATTGAGGAGGAAGAAAGAGAATTGTTGATTCAATTCCTTCAATTCCGCCCCCTCCCCCATCCACCCAATGATATAATATAAGATTGATTAAATTCTATTGAGTCTGATTCATAGTAATCATAAATCGAATTTTTAGATCAAATTCTATGAGTCTGATACATAGTCATGACAATAGAATTCTTGTATTAGTTCTGCCCTCTCGAGACACTTATGACGGGATAACACCGAATATATTATTATAAATAAGCATACAAGAATGAACCATGCATGTCTGTGTTGGTAATTACAATCGAAAATTTGAATGAATGTTACGAGTTAGAATGACAGCTTTTGCGTCCTTTAAAGGACCTGCAAGTTCATTAATCAAATATTGTTCAATATCGTAATTATTAAAGTTTATTTAGATTAAATAAATGTCTAAATTTTATTAGAATAAATACACTTAATCATCTAAACTCTAAACTATTCAAATTTAAACCAAAGGTTTGAAATTTTTGGTTCTTTATTTACTCAAATCTTCAATAATATGAATATATATTGAATATTCATATAAAACAAACTTAATTTTAGATAGGTCACTTTTAATCACGTGAATTGTGGACCAATTTCCAAAAATCACTAAGAAAAAAGAAAACGTGATAATAGATTGATAGTGAAGGATCGAAAACGTGTGTTTTTATCATTAACTCTTTAATTTATTTGATAATATTTGATTGGATAGTAATTTTTTATGTAAAATAAATTATAAATATTTACGTCGTTATAATTCATCCCATTAAATATAAAATGAAAATTTTGAAATTTAAAAATATTTATGTTTACCTTTTTAATTTCTTCTTAAAGGCAAGTTCGATGTATTAAAATTTCTGCTATATAAAGAGTCCGAGGAAGAACTCGACCACGAGTCTATTTCTTAGCTTTATACAATTATTGGAAATATCTTTTTTTAAACTTGTCTCCTTGTAATCGAATCACGTGTTGTTTCTTTCACCTTTTTTCTCTTCCACAATAAATTAATCAATTATTGATACTTGGTATTACTCTTTTTTTAAAAAAGTTTTTTATTTAGTATTTCGCATTATGTTGGCGCTTGATTAAATTTGAATTCATGTATTATAGAATTTATTTTTAGAAGTAACGCTCCAAATAGAATTTTTTTTTCCATTCTCATAAATTCGAACTCGAAACTTCTGTGATTAAAGATATAGATATCCAAATCATTTGATAGATTCATTTTCGTCTTTTTTTAATAATCCAAAGTAGAAATCTTGACAAATCAAACATTGTCGCGTCACACTTTATATTATAATGATAATGTAACGACCCCTCTCACTAGCAAGATTGTCTGCTTTGGGTCTAGACCCGCGCGGCTTTAAAACGCGTTACTAGTAGGTAAGACCTATTTACTTACATACTCAGCATTTGTTTTGCCGATGTGGAACTTCTCATCTTAAGATGGGTTGTTACATACTCTCCCTCTTTGGATTCAGCATCCACGCTGAGGTTTGTCCCACCGTATGGGATTCGTCTAGACTCAGTACTGAGGTTTGCCCTGCCTCTTCGAGATTTGTCTAAACTCAGTTGAACTCTAGCCCACATCGACAAAGCTGACATAGGAGTGAATACCATCTGAAGAGAACCACATCTTTCTCTTTTATTCCACTTTCACAATGTTGTGTGTATCACGCTATCTTTTTTATGTAAACAAATATCACATCACACTCCACATGGACAAAATATTCCACCTTGACAAAAAACAAATAAATTATAGTATTAGTTAAAGTTAAATATTAAATAATTATTATTTTAAAAAAATTATAATAATAAAATATAAAATATTTTTCTTACACCACTCCACCACTTTCTCTCACCATAACCCCCTTTGTAAAATTCTTTATCCATGTAATACTTTAATCTATAACTTTTAACTAATATTAATAGTTTATTTAATCTTTGTAAAGGTGAAATATTTTATCCATGTAGCAAGATTTTTTCCAATAAAAAAAGAGAGTATATTATACACGTCATTAACGTGTGTTTCTCAAATTAATAAGTGATAATTTACGTATGAAACTCACACTCCCAATAATTTAGGTATGAAACTAAAAAAAAATGAATAATTTAGGTGTATTTTTTACATTTATCTCATAAAATTTCGTTATATAGATTTGTCCAATAGTAACAATAATTAAAATTTCTTAAAATAATTATGGCCTTAAATTTCTTTAACACCAAATTTAGTACAATTACCATATTTGGAAGAAAGAGTTTTGGAGAAGGTTATCATAGTCATATTAGTATTTTATTTTGAAATTATTATTTAAATTGAATGTGGTATAAATCTATAATACCACAATTAACCTAAACCTAATTTGGGACCATAATTTCATAATATAAAACATAGTCAAACAAGAGATATAATAATCTCATAAGTTTTATTTGTAATAAAAGATTTCAGGACCCTTATTGAATATAAAATTACCTTTTATTAGGGAAAGTGTTATCCTCCCATGTGAGATTTCTTCTGCAATTCATGAATCGTGATTATTGTACAATTATATAATTAATGTCGAACATCCTTTCCTTTCTATCACTTCTCCCGCTACTAGCAAACATGAAATTAGTTGTGGAATTTATCACTAATTCCTACGTAAACCATTGGAAATTAAAATAACTCCTCGATAATTGAATTTTCATACATCCCGTCACTAATACTAGTAGAAACAAAGGTTCTTTCCTGGATAAATTATGTAGCTAGGCAAACATATGGTATATATTTACATTATACTACTATAGTTTGAAAAAAACTACAATTTATAGTTATAGTTAGGGTTTTGTTGTTATTTTCTCTCTCCTCTCTTCCTCTCTTTATCTCCTCTCTCTGCAATCTCTTCGCCAGATATACAAATACATATGTATATCAGTTGCATATATACAATTATTTAATAGATATACATATTCAATTCAACAAATATACATATATAATTCACCTCTCTTCACTCTTTGCTCTCGCTCACCTCTCTCCTCCCTCTCTCGATATCCTTCGCCTCTCTCCTCCCTCTCCCAATCTCGTTAGCCAGATATACAAATATATTTGTATATTAGTTACACATATACATCTGGCAGATATACACATACAATTTGACAAATATATGTATACAATTAGCCTCTCTCCACTCTCTGCCCTCTCTCGCTCGCCTCTCTCCACTCTCTGCCCTCTCTCGCTCGCCTCTCTCCACTCTCTGCCCTCTCTCGATCTCGCTCACCTCTCTCCTATAATATGAGCTACAAATCATAATTTTAGCAAACTATAACTATTTTTGCTTTATTATGTGTCAAGTGTTTGCTCTTTTTGATAAATCTTCCTTCCTATCGCCAATCAGTGAGGAAAATTTGTGTTATATAGATTATGATTTTTCCTACTCATTTTTCAGTTAACCAACTGATCAGTAGAAAAATACATTGTGAAAAACAGACTCAAGAACTTTCTAATTTTTCCATATAAAAACTTTTTTTTCCATATAATATTTTTATTATTTAGCTACAAAATTTTATGAACCGTTAATTTTTCTTTTCTCGTAGTCCCCCACTCACACATCATGCATGTACTATCATAGGTATTTTGCACATGTTAGTATTTTACATGTTACATCAATTTTAGGTGACTCATACTTAAGTTTACATGAAGTTCAAGTAACTCCCCCTACTTCTA